>PVLD010008346.1:7649-84834 GCA_004027595.1 Dinomys branickii
CCCCCCCCCCCCCCCCCCCCCCCCCCCCCCGAGGGAGCAGATAGGTGAGATGTTGAGGACACACACTCTGGAGTACTAAGCAGCAGGTAGCACGCACAGCAAGACAGGGTGGGTGGTGGACTGCCACAGTACACAGCCCGGTGAAAAAACTGAGATCAATGAGATATACGTTAGCTTCACATAATTTTAAAAAACATTGCAAAATAATACCTGTTGTGCAATATGCAGGTACAAAAATATTCATATTAATGCTTTCAAATGGATGAGTAAGGTGGCAGTGGAGTACAAAAATTATGGAAGAAAATCATTCTCAAACTCCTACCCAGAGGGGACAAGAAGGGACAGTTTGTGACTTCATGTATCATGATAGTAATGACTATCACTTACAGTTAACTTACGGCAATCCAGGGACCTGCTAAGTGCTTAAAACCTTTACCCATTTCATCCTCTTAACAACTTTAGGAAGCAAATGTAGTTATTCTTCCCTTTAAAGAAGAAGAAAGTAGAAGCTGGGTGTGGTGGTGCACGCCTGTAATTCTAGCATTCAGGAAGCTGAGGCAGGAGGACTATTGCAAGTTTAAGACTATCCTGGGCTACAAAGTGAGCTCAAGGCCAGCCTGAACTGCATAGAGAGATCCTGTCTCAAAACAGAAGAAAGTAAGATTGGGGAAGATTAAATAACTTGTTCAGTGTCATCCAGTTTGGCAGAGGATAGATTTGAATCCAAGTCAATCTGACACTAGTATCTATGCACTTAATACTTATCCAGTGTTTCTATGTATCTGGATTTTTTGCTATCTGGTAATTCAAGTGCACATTTCTTGTTACATGACTGAGATCACACCACACTATTGTTTCATAATATGTTATCATTTTTGTTTAACATTTAACCATAGGGTGACATTTTTTTTTTTACCTCAGTAAAACTAGATTTTTAATCTAATTTTAACAGGTTGTATGTGACTAGGCATGGTGGCTCTAGCCTGTAATCCCAGCACTCAAGAGGCTGAGGCAGGAGAATTGCTGCAAGTTTAAGGACAGCATGGGCTACTGTAGTGAGTTCAAGGCCAACCTGAACTATATAGCCAGACCATGTCTCAAAAAACAAACAAACAAAACACTAAATACAATTTTAAAAATGGCTGCATAGCTTTCTTGCAATGGGTTTGCTGCAAGAGCACAGGTGTAGTGAAAACCATCGCTGGGGAAGGAGTAGACTCACGTTAACATTGTCATCATCGGACATGTGGACTCAGGCAAGTCCACCACCACTGGCCACCTGATCTACAAATGTGGTGGCATTTACGAAAGAACCATTGAAAAATGTGAGGAGGAGGCTGCTGAGATGAGGAAGAGTTTCTTCAAGTATGCCTGGGTCTTGGATAAACTGAAAACCGAGTATGTACGTGGTATCACCATTGACAGCTCCCTGTGGAAACTTGAGACCAGAAAGTATTACGTGGCTATCATTGATGCCCCTGGACACAGAGACTATAAAAAATGTGATTATAGGCACATGTCAGGCTGACTGTGCTGTGTTGATTGCTGCTGCTGGTGTTGGTGAATTTGAAGCTGGTATTTCCAAGAACAGGCAGGCCCGTGAGCATGCCCTTCTGGCCTAAACGCTGGGTGTAAAATAACTAGTTGTTGGTGTTAACAAAATGGATTCCATGGAGTCACCCTAGAGCTAGAAGAGATACAAGGAAACTGTCAAGGAAGTCTGCACTTACATTAGGAAAATCAGCTACAATGCTGACATGGCAGCCTTTGTGCCAGGTTCTGGTTGGAATGGTGACAACATGCTGCAGCTGAGCACTGATACGCCTTGGTTCAAGGGATGGAAGGTCACTCGGAGACGATGGCAGCGCCAGCAGGACCACACTGCTTGCAGCTTCGCGTTGCCTTCTTCCACCCACTCGCCCAACTGACAAGCCTCTGCGGCTGCTCCCCCAGGCTGTCTACAGAATTGGTGGTATTGGTCCTGTTCCTGTGCGCTGAGTGGAGACTGGTAGTCTCAAACCTGGCATGGTGGTCACCTTGGCTCCAGTCAATGTCAGAACTGAAGTGAAGTCTGTTGAAATGCACCAGGAAGCTTTGAGTGAAGCTCTTCCTGGGGACAACGTGGGCTTCAACGTCAAGAATAGGTCTGTCAAAGATGTTCGTTGTGGCAATGCTGCTGGTGACAGCAAAAATGACCCACCAATGGCAGCAGCTGGTTTCACTGCTCAGGTGACTATCCTGAACTATTCCGGCCAGATCACTGCTGGCCACGCCCCTGTACTAGATTGTCACACGGCTCACACTGCTGGCAGGTTTGCTGAGCTGAAAGAAAAGACTGGTCACCGATCTGTTAAGAAGCTGGAAGCTGGACCCAAATTTCTGAAATCTGGTGATGCTGCCATTGTTGACATGGTTCCAGGCAAGCCCATGTGTGTTGAGAGCTTCTCTGACTACCAGCTTCTCTGGTAGTCATTTTGCTGTTCTTGATATGAGACAGACAGTTGCTGTGGGTGTCATCAAAGCAGGGGACAAGAAGGCTGCTGGAGCAGGCAAGGTCACCAAGTCCACCCAGAAAGCTCAGAAGGCTAAAGGAATATTACCCCTAACACTGGGCACCCCAGTCTTATCAGTGGTGAAAGAGCAGTCCCAGAACTCTTTCTCCCAACTGGCCATTTAAGTTCAATAGTGAAAGACTGGTTAATGATGACAGCGCATCATAAAACCTTCAGAAATAAAGGAGGGTGATTTGTGGACCATTTTTTTTGTGTGTGTGTGGCAGCTTTTAAATTCAACACTTCTTAGTGGGACCAACTTGACCAAAAAAATCTGTCACGGAATTTTGAGACCTATTAAAACTAAGTTTAATATGGAAAAAAAATGGCTGCATAGTATTTCACTGTCTGAATGATGGGGATATCCAAGACAGAGCTAGTGATGATTTCTGTCGCTAGAGGCCAGATATTTAACGGGCCATGAAAAAAGACCTCCACCTATGTCAGACATATGTATGTTAATTGATGAAGTATTTTTGATAACTATTAAGAACCCAGAGATACTACATAATGTTTTAACTGAACCCTGGGAATATGCAAAGGTTGTAATTTAGAGATTTGTTACTCTGAATACAGTGTGACCTGATAATGTAACCAATAAAAATATAGTTATTTTTCCTTATGAGCACTGGACTTGTAGGCAGTGTTGGAAGGTGCTAAAGGAAGATGATAAATTTTGCTGGGAATTAGTCTTAGGAGTCTAAAACAAATGGTGTCCTCAATGAACTTTCTGAGTATTTTCACAAGAGCTAATTCATTGTAGGTGGACTTAACAGGTTGGAAGGATTTATGCACACGTGAAGAGAAAATGTTTATCAGCTTGTACTGGCTAGTGTTAGTAAACAGGGCATTGGAACACAGCTTTTCACTTCTGAAACCACTAGCACAGCCACTGGCCTATCTGCCACAGGAGATGGGTTGAGCAAGTGACACTATCACTCCCTTGAAGGGGGAGACTTGAAGGGGGATTTAGATGTCCTAAAGTTCCCAACAATATCTTCCTGAGTGCTCCAAGGGCAGTGCTCCCCCTGCTACTCCACATGGCCTTAAAAACCTGGGATGGTGGGGGACAGTATCATTTTCTCTGAATTGTACAAAATTATTAATTGTTATGATGTAGAAAGAGTACAACAGCAGGAAATATCAGAAGTGATTTCTCTGGGTATCCAGCTAAACTTGCTTTGTGGTGCACGAACTGACATGTGAACAGTGTTTCAATCAGTGGAATGTAACCCAACAGCCAATAATCGTCTTCACTTCTACACAGGGCATTTTAGTTAGGAAATTGAAGTGGGAGAGGGTGGGGCATCCATATTGTTTTCAACCAGCAGGAGGCAGTTTGCTCTAAAGGCCTAAGGGTTACACAGGTTTTGTTTCTTGGTCTCCTCTTGGTTAGACAACGGCCATTCACTTCAGTGTGATGTCATGTAACAAAATAAAACCACCAGCAATGCTGGTTTCCTTCGAATCACAATCTGAAAGCATCTCTGGAGAAGACCTTACTGTGAGCAATGACAGTCCATGGACAGGACATTCTTCCAGTGCCTGCTCCACTATTAGCTTGTTATTCTGTGAAGCCAGAGGAACTACTTGAATTGCTGTTTGGTAAACAGAAGAACATAGCTGGCATTCCACCAAGGCACTATTAGAACAGAAGGGCAAGGTAGACCCTGGTGGGGTGGAGTGTGGTAGAAAAGTGATTTGAATTGGACCTTCAGGCCAGGAAAGAGCTTGTCAGACAGAGGTGGAGGGAGTTGGCACGATGAGATGTGACCGCAGGGGAGCAAAGGTGGGGGGGGTGATAACACCCTCAGCCCAGCTGCTGCCAGTGGGATGGCTGTGGAAAATAGGGTTCTTTGAATGCCTCGTGCCTCTGCCTGTTACCGTGCTGTTCCCTCTGCTTGGCAGGCGTTGCTCATTCCATCTTTCTCTGTGCTCTGCTAGACAAGTCCTAGTAACCCTCTCGAATCAGCACAAGTATCTCCAATTTTGTACGCGCCCTTTCTCAGCCTCTTGAATATAGCACATCCCTGGCACTGCATTCGAAAAGACTTCTGTTGTACTTGTCCCACCATGAAGCAGCCACTGGCTGGGGTTCCAGTCTCTTCTGTCCGCCTGTTGGCACTGGAGAGTAGAGAAGTGATGTTTTATTGTTCCTAGATGGTGTTGGTGGTGGTAGGGGTTCTTTTTAGGTCTTTGGTATCCTGAAAAGAATTGTACCGACATACAGAGAAGATAGTGACAGGTAGATTTGTTGAAAGTGGAAAAAGGTACACTCTACATGTTGAGAGCAGGTAGGTGAAGAAAGGCCACGGTGCCTTGATGATAAAGGGAAAGGGGACTTTATTATCCAATATACCTGGATTCACCCCCTCACCTTATATGAATATGGCATTGGGACAATTATCCTACCAAAAGCTCACCCGCCTCTCTCCAGATGTAAATGAAGTACCAGGAACAGTGTCTTTACACTGGTCACGCCCACATGCAAACTAGGGACTAAGAATAATACCTGATTGGGCCAGATTCACATGGAGGATTCTGACTGGTTCCATGAATAGTTCTGACTTCAAGTGAAGAACTGAGCATATCGCTTTCTGATTGGTTCCATGCGCAGTGTTCAGGAGCCTTAAGCCTGGAGTCATTTTGGGCCCAGTATTCAGGCACGTCTTCTCTTTTTAGGAAACACCTTGTCAGGAAATATCTCCTTGAACTGGTGAGCTGTGGGTTTCTGATACATATGTACTGCTGGGTTGGCTGTCTGGTTTGCCCCAGTCCTAAACTCCTACCTCATTACTAGCCCTTGTATTTGTGCTACCTAGCACAGTGTCTGGCACCCTACTGGTGCTTAATAAATATCTTTTAAATATTCATACTGAACTACATTGCCAACCCTTTCTATTCTGAGACAAGATCTTGCGACATTGTCTGTCCTGGGTTTGACCTTGCGCTCCTTCTGTCTCAGCCTCCCAGAGTGCTGGGATTACAGGTGTGTGCTGCCATCTCCAGCTTCTTTTGAATAGTTTTTATATTTAAAAATGTACACATCTTTCATAGGATTTTCTCCACTGTAGCTGATATTTTTAATTGTATTAGAGTGGTAACTTTTTGAAAATATAAAAGTTTTCGCTGCTTATGACTGGTAACTAGATTTGTAGTTGACTTTGTATATTGATTTTATATCCAAAAGATCAATATAAATTCACCATCAAATTCTCTAATTAATTTTAAGAATTTGAAAGTGTTTTCATTGTGTCTATGTAGAATTACATAAATTATGAATGCTAGAGTTTTATAGAATTTTGTTTCTTCATTCTCAGGGCTTCTATACTTTCTTTCTCTTTTTCCCCTCTTGCTTTTCCAGCTAGGATCTTAATACATTATTAGTAGAAATGGTGATAGAGGGCATCATTGTCTTAATCCGGATTTGAGTAAAAATTCTTGCTGTGTTTTTCCCCCGAATATGACGGCGACTCTTGCTTTCTATAGTCATCACTTACCAGGTGGAAACGATTCCTTTCCCTTCTTTGTTTTTTTTTCTTTGTGGTACTGGGGATCAAACTCAGGACCTTGTGCTTGGCAGGCAGGCACTTATTCCACTGAGCTATATCCCAGCCCCTCCCATCTTACTTTGGTAAGAGATTTTATTATGGATGGTTGCTGAATTTTACTAATTCCTTTTCCTGATATATTGCAGTAATCATATTTTCTCCTTTCATTGGATGATGTGGTGAACTACATGAATAGGTTTTTATAAATTCAAATTAAATTTGCACTTGGGAGTAAATCTCCAACCCAAATTACGAGTCATAGTTATATACATTGTTTTACTGGATTTGTTAATGTTTTGTTGCTTTATGTTTATGAATGAGATTCCTTTCTCCTATTTTTCCTTTTTCCTATTCTTAGTTTTCTCTATCAAGTTTCTACAAATCTCTCAGATGAATTGGAGAATGGCCTTCTGTCATCTCCTATTTTCTGATAAAGTTTATTGAAGTTTGAAATTATTTAACCTTAAGTATTCAACAAGACTCACCTATAAAATGAGATCCTATATAAATTTTAGGGGCTATTTTAAATTACTGATTCACTTTCATTAATAGTGATAAACACGTTTCTAGTTTTCTTGGATTGGTTTTTGGCAATTTTCATAGCCCATTTTATCTACATTTTCAAATTTGACAGAATGCTATTTATAATACTTTCTTATCCTGCTTTATTTTTAGAATTTTAAAGCTTTATTGTAGGATTTAAATGGAATACAGTCCAACCATTTTAAAGTAAAGTTCAATGTTTTGGTAAATGCATTCAGCTATGCAAACACTACAAGATGCTATAAAATACTTTGATAACTTTAAAAATATTCTCCTGTTCTTTTGTATTTGTATTCAGTCTCTTCACCTACATAACTACAGACCTCTGTCTTTACAGTTTTACATTTTCTGGAATTTAATCTAAATAGAACCTTGTGATATTTAATCTCTGTTACAGGATTTTTTAGTTAGTGCTACGGTTACATGTGCCTCTTAAAAGTTCATGTGCTGGACACTTGATCCCAAATCCTTACATAACGCTGTGTGGTGGTGAGGGCTTTGTGGTAGCACTGGGTGAGATCTGAGGGGTGGTGCCCATGACGGCACTGTAGCTTTGTAAGAAAAGGGAGAAAAGGAGGAGACCCGAGCTGGCACCCTCCCACCCTCTTGTCATGCGATAACTTCTGCTATGCTACGGTGCAGCAAAAAGTCCCTCACCGAGGGGTTAGCTGTGTAGGTTTGTATGTATGGGAAACAATCGGTGATGAGTTGTTTGATCAGTCTTGTATGTCTATTTGTATTGTCCTGAGTATACACTTTGAAGCTACCAACGTGTAATACAACAACCATTGCTGATCTCCTGCCATCTTATCTGCAGTTCGGTTTTTGTACTGTTCTTGTGCTACTGTGTGTATGTTTGTTAGTGTTTTTGGTCTTTTACTTTTAAAATTAAAAAAAAAAAAAGTCCCTCACCAGCTGCTGTGCAGAAGCTGGCACCCTGCTCTCAGACTTCCTAGCCTCCCAAATTAGGAGCCAAATAAACTTCTTTATGAATTACCCAGATTCAAGGACTGCATGCAACAACAAAAAAATGGACTAAGTTGGTTTACTGCTTCTGTGCACATTGTTGTGAATATCAATAGTTTATTTCTCCTTATAGTGAAGAAGGATTCCATTGTCTGAATAGCTCTTTGATGAAGCCAGTCAATGGGCATTTGGATTGTTTATGACCTTTTGCTGTTATATATAAAGACTGCCATGAACATCATGTCCTTGTGTGAATGTATGCTTTCATGTTTTGGGTAGATAAGGAGAAGTGACCTTCCTGGGTCATAGAGAAAGTATATGCTTAACTGAGAAACTGCCAAGCTCTTCCCCAAACTGGTGGCTCCACTTTATATCCGTGATATTTGAGAGTCCCAAATCCTTCATATCTTTGTCAGTATTTGAGGTATAAGGTGATATCTCATTGTGGTTTTACTTTGTACTTCTCTGATGATTAATGATGTTGAGATTTTTTCTCTACCTGTTGATCATTTTACATTTTCTTTGGAAAAATATTCTTATATTTATTCTTCCTTTCTTTTCTTCTTCTTTTTTGTTTCGTGTTTTGAGACAAGGTCATGCTACATATTTCAGGCTGGCCTTGAACTCACTGTATAGCCCATGCTGGACTTGAATTTGTGGCAATCATCCTGTTTCAGCCTCCTGAGCGTTGAAATTATAGGCATGCACCACCTCTGTGACTTATTCTTTCTTTCTTACTGTCATACTTTCTTTCATTATCCTAGTAATCAAAGGAAATATTCAGCTAGATAATTTCTAGCCTTTTTATTTTTTGATATGAACATTATACTTTCCTTTAACTGCTTTTTTAGCATCAATGTTACTTATATTTTTATTGTTTAATATTCATCTTTATCCTGATTTTTGAAATTTTCCAAATTATACATATTCTCTTTGTGTATGTTATATAGTTTCACTATATGAAAAACCATGGTTTACTTATTTTCATTTGTTTAGTTGTTGTTTCTTCATTTTTCTCTTTTTTTCTTCTTTGTTTCTGTGTTTCGCTGAGACAGTCTTGCTATATTCCAGGCTAAACTTGAACTCACTAGGTAGTCCCAGGCGACCCTGAATTTGTGGCTATCCTCCTGCCTGAGCCTCCCGAGTACTGAGATTACAGACACCTGACACCTGGCCTCCTTTTTTAAAAATTATGCTTGATATTCCTGCATGAAAGTACTTGTTTTTTCAATTTTGTACAATGGCAAGCCCATCTCCTCTTTACACATTTCCCCTCTCCAATTCTTTCTAGCATCTCCCTCTGCAATTCTAATGAAATGTATGTCAGACTTTGAGGTTTCTTTTGTCTTTTAGCTTCTGTTTTAATTGTACATTCTTTTTTTTTCCTTTGTGCTTCATTTTGGATGTTTCCATCTGTTCTGCTTTCCTGTTCATCAATTTTCTCTTCAATTTCTTTTTAATTTCTCCATTGGATTTCTAATTTCAATTTTTATGTATATTTCTAGGAAATATATGTGGTTCTTTTACAAACATGTATGCCTAATAAATTTTTTTAGTTTCAGATTTCTTTGTTGTAACTTCAGTGTCATATTTTGTTTAGAGAAATAGTCTTTGAAACATTTTTATGTTTCGTAGTTGATACTTTGGATAAAAATAGACATTTGTCTGATTTTATAGTTTTAATTTAGGTCATCTTTCTTTCATGGTGGCTTATTTTCTTAATGTTTACTAAGTTTTGATGCTGAATTTTATTTTTACAAATTTTTATCTGTGAGATGTTTTGAAGCTCATATATTAAAAAACCATTTTTTCCTGAGAAGATCTGTATTGGCAGAAGCAGGCTTCTGTGGCAATTCCTAACCCCGTGGTAACTTTACATTCTCTCCTTTTTTTTTTTTTTTTTGCTTCAAAGGTCTTATGAATTATGTCCTCAAATTTGTGTGTGATTGAATATTATAAACTTGCAGAAAGATTTAAAAAAAAAATACCACCTAAGGCCTTAACCCAAGCAGACATTTATTTCCACAATCTCCTGTAGGATAGTTTTCCTTTTTTTGACCAATAAGTTGTCAACTAGGAGTGACATGACTTTATGGCTAGCCTCTAATGTCCTACTCTGCTTAGATCCCAGCATATGTCTCCTACTGTCTAGAGGACAGGGCTTTTAAATTCAGATCCTAAGTCACCAAGAATTTATGCTCACATGGTAAACACTGATATAAAGCTTGCTTATCCCTCTGGACTTTCACTTTTAGCATCTAATGAATTCTTTTATATTTCTGCCAGCTCAACAGATATACAACTTGCAGTGTGTGTGCAGCTCTGAGGTGTCCTAAACTAGGAGGGGGTTCTCTAAACATATAGTTCTTTTTGGATGCAAAGCTGAAGTCTGTACTTGAATTGTTTAATGTTGCTTGAAAGTGTCTTATCCAAAGTTTCATTGAGACATGCCTTGCTCAAAAGCTTCCAGTCACTCTGTGTCACATTTACAGCAATTTCCCCAGGCTTCAGCACGGTCTGTAAAGCTTTGCAGAACACGACGTCTGGCCATCTTTCCAACCTCATCTGCTTACCTTTCCTCCTTATCCAAACACTGGTTTACTTGCTGTAGTTCACTGAGTGTGGCCAAATACGCATGCTCAAACCTTAGGTCTCTGCTTAGCTATCCTTTCTATGCGCCTGGCACTTTGTGGGTATCTACAGCCCTTACACTCTTAATTCACTTCACTCTCTCACGCTCAGTCACCTCTTCTGAGATGTTTATCCTTTGTTCAACAGCATCTCTCATCATTCTTTCTGTCCTTTCTCTGCTTTGGTTTTCTTCATAGCACATGTTATAGTGCATGTCTGTGTATCTGTGCATTTACTTTTGCTTTTCAGAGTGTCGTCCCCATGAAACGTTGTCTACCTTGCTTACTGCCACAGTCTCAATGCAAACAACAGTACAGTACTGGGCATGTATGCTGCCCAAACATTTGTTTAATATTCATATGGATGTGACTATCACTGTAATAAAAAATGGAGTCATTCCTTTTTATTCAAAGAGCTTTTCTCAGGGGCACGTGGGTTTGAAACTAACGCTAAAAGAGTATCATGCAACACATGGAATCATTTATTTTTATTAACAAGTGTAGTTTTTGCAAAATGTACAATTCTCGAGCAGCTGCTGAAAAATGAGGCGACTCGTTTCCAAGCTGTTTCCTGGAAGTATATTTGGCACTGCTAAATATTTATGAAGTGCTGGGGTGCTGCATTAGGCGCCAGCAGAGAGGGAGCATATTTCAGTCCGGCTACGGTGGATCCCGAATGCACGTGGAAGAGACTTGCACCTGTCCTGCTCCCCTTCTAAGAGCCCTTAAGATTCACTCCGCTGATGGGGTGAGTGATTTTAGAGGAAGCGGAGTCATTATGGGTCAAGTGCTACAATCGCTGCAAGTGTTCTGCTCACTTCAGCTTTCCTTGTTGCAAAGGTAATTTAGATAAGGAAGCAGAGTGGACTTTCTCCTGCGCTACCTTGTTGGTTCTGAAGAATGCAGTGCTTCTGAGTTGTATGGCATTTAAAAGCTTCATAATATAAGTGAGCCCTATATTCTTGAAAATTCTAAAGGAATTGGCTCAACCAGGAGTTGTTATAGTACGTTCCCAGATGTGCTTTCATAATTGTTCACCTGGTTTCTCTAATTCCTGAGTGCCTTACTTCAGGCCCCAGTTGCCTCCCATTGCAGGTCATCCTCCCAGGCTACACTGACATTTCCTATACTGTTAATACTGTTGCGTAACTTTCACAAATCCCCAATTACCTGCTAATCTTTGTCCTGTCTCATCAACCATTTCTCTAAGAGCACATTGAACCTTAATAAAATGAAGTTTTTGAATCCTCCCTTTTCTTCTTCATGTAAATCTAGCTTTACTACCGCTTGCTCTGTCAGGCATTGTGGATCTGAATTGTCCACCAAGGTTAAAATGACTGGCAGGATGTCATACATGCGGGGAGCGACCTGCCACGCAGAATCACGGGCAGCTCAGCATCGAGCAATGGAGCCCCTGTGGCTGAGAAGGTGGGCTGTTTGGTAGAGAGAAGGCTGCAGCCTGAGGCTGAGGCTCAATACTGGTTAAGTATAAAGTATGTATTAGCTACATAACATACCGTAGCAGATTAGTTTATTTATTTATATTAAAAGGAACCAGTATTATAACCAGTATTATAAGGAACTGGTACTGAACAGAACCAGCATAGGCTAAGCAAATGCTCTATAGATGAAATTAATGGTCACACACACACTAATGAATACTGTGGACGTTTTTAGCTTATATATAGGAAGATATGAGTTATAACTTGCCTGTTGAGGATGTCCACCTACACAGAATAGTTTTACAATGGTACACATACATAACCTTATCTTACAGATCTGTGCATTTTGCAGAAATCTAAGTTAATAAATCTTACTGAATACTTACTATATTTACTATGTGTTAGATAATCTTCCAGAACTGAAAGATGAATCAGGAATAGACCCTCCCCTCAAGAAGTTCAGTGCAGTTAAATGAACTACAGACTTACTCCCTTATTTTTTCTTGGCAAGGGTGGGCACAATTTCCAAGACCCAAGAGGGGCTAAACTATTCATTTATTGCTTTAGCAACCACATTGCTTTTCAGAGTTGTTATTTAGCTTGGACTGAGGAGTAAGTTACAGTTTGGCTTTTTCTTTCTCTTTTTTTTTTTCTTCATAAGCTTTCACACACACACACACAAAACTAAACCCTGCAACTAATTTAAATAATGAAATTATTGCTTAAAGTTTCTTCCATTTTGGCATCAAAGATGGAAAATTGTTTCATAATGTGCGGTGAAAGACTGCTTAGTGTTAAGATGCTGAAACTAAACCTAACCCCGCTTGGCCCCACTTATCAAATATCACAGACAGTTAAAAAATGGGGGAACGAAAAATGCAAGAGAAGCAGAGTAATATGTCAGTGAGTTGATGATACTACTTTCCATGTCCTGGAGATAATCTTGGAAGGCAGAACTGAGGGAAACACTTAGTGGAAACTAATATCTCTAGTCTCTTTCTTTACATAATAAACTTTCATTCACCCAACAGACAATGAGTGCTGACTATGTGTCAGGCTCATTGCCAGGCACTGAGGAAATGGAGATAAACCAGCTGCAGCCTTAGTCTTCAAGGAATATGTAATTTAATAGTCAATTTATACCTCACTATATAAATAAATATGGAGAGGGAGAGAGGGAGAGAGAGAGAGAGAGAGAGAGAGAGGACAAAAGGGAAAGAGGGGGGAGAGGGAAGGGAGAGATGAAAGACACTCATCTGTAAAACCGACGACCGGTTGAAACGTTTCATCTTCACTTGATGGACACCAGGGTTTGTTTTTTAAAACTTTGATTGTAGCATTGCATATTAGTCATCAGTTCCTTTGGCAAAGCAGCATATGTGACAGACCCGGATCCTAGTGAGAGTCCTGCCACCGTCTAATTAGTCGTACCATCTCTCTGAGTATCTTGCCTCATTGGACAAAAGCGGGCTAGGTTTACTGTAGGAGGACGTGCGAATGCAAAAGCACATTACAAAATGAGAAGGACCTCAAGATCTGAGCATATTCTTCCTTAGTGGATGCTTCACCTTGGTGATCTCTAATTCTTCTGTTTGCCCGTTTTTCACTTGTAGTGTCTAATACCTGCAGTGTTCGTGTATACATCAGCATGCATGCATTTTAGTTCTTCAGTTTTCCTCAGATTCTCAAAGGGGTCTATGGTTGCCAGACAGGCTAAGCACTGCTGGTCTACATAGAGCATTTTTGGGTGTGTGGGTAATGTCTTATTAATTTTTATATCCCAATGTCTAAGGTACCATGAGCTGAAAATAGTAAATTTGCTACATTAATAAATATCAAAATGGATATGTATTATAATGAGAAATATTAACATTCAAAACAAATTTGGCTTCCTCTAAGGAATGAAACATTAAATTTTGGTGAAGCTTATCTCTGTCAAGCGAGGGGCCAAATTGAGATGGCCTTACACAATTTTAAGCGGTCGATTTTATAAATTCATTCTTTCTTTCCTTGTGTTTTTAACCAACTTGGGGAAGCTTTTTCTCTCCTGTCTTGATGAATATGTAGATGGTTTTGTTTGTTTGATCGTGTCAAGGTTGAAGGCTGCTCAGTCACGCAAGCCTCTTCAAGACTCTTCCAAACACACGGAAAGGGTCTGGCAAACATGTGCGTCTCCAGGAGCAGACATGTCTGGAGAGCAGAGGCAGCTGTGGAGGAGCAGACACCAACCTTCCAGTGACTGCCCACTGCCTTTGCTGGACTATATGTTTCTTTCACAACACAAATGTCCTAATGCTAAAACTTTCCTGGCACAACTGTGAAGTTGATATGTATGCCTCACAGAAGAATAATGGAAGAGTGTGAGGACCTGTTCTTGTCAAACTATCACAGCTGGAGATAAAAGCCTAACACTGTATATTACATCACTGTTGTGATATTACAAAACTGGAGAACAATTTGACTATAAGAGGCAGATTTAAAGAATTACATTGTATCCTAATAATGTTCAATGAAAGGAAGTACCTGTAATGCCCTAAAGTACTACTATACACTAAGATATATTTAAAGTGAAAAGTTGATTTTTACTTTTTATTTTTTTGTGCCAGGAATTGAACTCAACACTTTGCACTTACCATGCAGGTGCTGTGCCCCTGAGTTATATCTCTGGCCCAAAAAGTTGATTTCTTTTGAAATACATTTCCTTTTTAAGTACTTACAGGCTCACTAGTCCATGAAAGAAAAGAGTACAGTAAATTTCACAAACACTTCTTGTGTACCCAGATTTCTCCATTACTACATTTGAAATATGTGTTAAAGCAAACCAAGGTGGGTTACAGACTAGTATACATGGCAGAATTCTATCTGTATAAGATGAAGGACGAAAATGCGGTATGCATGTGGACCAAGTCCCCAAGACAATTACGTGTCACATTATTATGTGTCATAAACACTTGTTGATAAATTACAAAAATAAAAATAAATTCCTCACTAAAAAAGTGAATATGTGAATTTGTTAGCAGTGTGTATCTCTGGGGAATGGGACAACCTGCCTCAGGAGGAGAAAAGGAGGAACTGGGACTTTTAAATTTATAAACATCTCTACTATTTAATGTCATGCTTTCTCTATGTTTATAAAAATGGCCATATCCAAAATAATAAAGTAAGGAGAATGATTTCTATGATGTAAATTAATTCAGGCTTTAAAAAAATAAACTATCTCAAGTTTGAGAAGTTTTAAATGAAAGTGGAAGCTACAGTGCAGGACTGTATTATATATATATATACACACACACATACAGTACAAGACTGTATTTAATGCTTATTGTCTAGAACTCACAAATGCACCCCTCAGGGAACACATTCTATGAGCACTGTTTATGAAGCGCAGCACATAGTTTCATTATTCTATGGATTGTTGGATGCTGTAGGTAAGGTTAGAAGTATGTCCTTGGAAGCCAAAATGTAATTCTTTAAGGCCTTATTTTCTCTATTGAATTATAGTTTTACTGGCAGAATTATGCTTCGACCACTTCTCCCTCAGCCAGCTCTCAGGCAGGCAGGAACCACCATTAGCTAGAGCTCAAATCTTGCCCTGGTATGCAATCTTGACTATTTTAAGCTCTCTGGTTCTCCATGTGCTTTTTATCAACCTTTATCCATTTTGCAACTATTTGAATTATCTGGTGCATGATCAAAGATGCATTCCCGGCTGTATTGTACCAGTCAGTAGCGGGTGACGGAGCCTTTCTGTATCGTTTCTCTTTAAGCTACGGTGTGTGTATTGTACTGCTCAGCCTATCTGTTTGGAGTGGTCCCACATTCCACAGGCTCTTCCACTGTGGAGAGGAGGATGGGAAAGGGAGTGTGAAAGAAGGCAACTGCTGCTGGATGGCCAGGGCATGCAGCATAATCCCAGACGGACACTGCTGATGTATTTAAATGTGTGTTTATTGAGCAATTTATCTCTGGCTCACTAGGGGGTTGTTAATGGTGTTAGAGAGGAGTAATTGCTGTTTCTGTGATTAAGTTGAAGCGAACACAGGCACATAGTTAAAAAGACATGGTATTTATATGATATTTGTAAGTTGTATAAATAGATTTCTTTCCTTGAATGTTAACCAGAGGCGCATGAATCATTCATAGTGTTTATATGACTGAATGAATGTTGATTTCTTAAGCAGAATTAGCAGAGAAAATTGATTCGTATGAAGAATATTGTTGTTTCTACTTTGTGTTTTCCAGAACAGCCTGAATTAAAGAAAACCAAAAATCTAATCTGCAAGTTACAATAGTAACATTCTCATCCCCCGAAAGACACACACACACACACACACACACACACACACACACACACACATGCATGCATAGATACAGACACACAGGCATATGTAGTCATTCATTCATTCATTCATGCATGGATCAATTCATCCATTTAGGCAACACTTACTGCAAGTCAATGATGTGCCAGGCCCCACATAGTTGAAACTGAGTATATAATGTTGAGCAGAAACTCTTTGTTCTCAGAGAGCTTACAAAATCTAGGGTGGAAACTTTAGTGAATAAAGAATTACCCAAGTGGTTATATAACTGCAAAGCAAGTCAAGTGCTCTGGAGGAAAAGAGTAGGTTCTATGAGCATGTGGAAGATGAAAACAGTCTGGCCTGGAAGGGCATAGATTGTGTACCAGAGCGATGCTGAGCCGGGAGCTGAAGGGTGACCAGGGGTTAACTGGGTAGAAGATGGCGGGTGACGGATGGGCCTGAGGGGTTGGTGAGTGTGTATGTGTGGATATGTGTATGCAGTGGGAGTTGTATTTATAACGGGTTATTGTATTTATAAGGGCTCTGGGGTGGGAGGCAAGACAAGGTGGCCGGGACATAGAAAAATGAGAGGTGGCAGGGCCATAGAGAAGTTTAGTAATTAAGGCTGAAAATTTCTAGTGATTAAAATTTCTAGTACATTTAGTAATTAAGGCTGAAAATTTCTAAAAGAAGGCCCAGAACATTCAGGGCATTGAAAGCCATGAGAAGAAATACATGCAGCAGGACAACTCGGAAGAAATCAAAGCCTGATTCAATATGCTCCCCTTCCCTCCCTCCTCATGCACATTATTATTCACAGAGTCCAAAGAAATCATATATCTGAAAGTCATAGGGAACCAAGTTATATTTGAAATATCAGGCTATTAACATTTTCCATATTTCTGTTCAGGATCCTATATTCAACTATGGCAAAACAAATTCCAAAGAGGTTTTAAAAATGAGTCTTTCATTTATTTTTGTTAGTTGCTCATCACAGAGTTCTCTCACTGACCTCTTTATGAGACGGAGGCATCTGAGTGTGTATGACCACCTTGCAGACATCAGGAAGGGAGTATAACATTCCCAGACAGACACATCAGGCTGCTTCGGTATAGGGTCTCTTTTGGGCATTTGTTGTATTTTCAGAACTACTAGAAACTGATATCCATGGAAGAAAAGGGAAGTCAGTGGAAACTGGACCTGCTACACACTGGCTTAGAACAGGGGTAATTCATGAGGATATTTCTGGATGCCTAGAACATCTTTGGGGTAAGAAAGCCTATTCCATGCTCACCTTATTATTTGACTCATAGAATTTTGAAGATTAAAATGTATTTTTTGCTGCCTCTGCCTTGCAGAAGCATTTGGCTGAGAAGATACCACTGCGTCTCAATTGTTTTCACAAGAGTTGCCCACAATCTACTGATGTACCCTCCTAAGAGAAACCCATAAATGACAGTTGAATGAGGAGCTCTGGTGTGATCAAGACCATATGCTATTTATTTCATCATCATGTCTTTGTAACTTAAATGTGTTGACAGTGACACACATCTGCCAGTCACCATGGCAGGGATTCAGTAGTTCACTGTGTCATCCAAAGGGAAGTTTGGGATGTAGAGAGTGAAAGGTTTCTAAAGCTTATAAATGAACCTTCTGTGAGCTCAGCTAAAATATTCACATCAGAAAAATGGAAATTCCAAATAAAACCCGTCACAGGCCAGCACGGGAGGGCTAGCCAGCCAATACATTTTGAACAAGGAAGTTGAGGGGAAAACAACCTTCATACACATGAGAAAATAGTCTCCTCCCCTGTAGCTTTTGAAATCAGGCTGAAAATTTCTAAAAGAAGGCCCAGAACGTTCAGGGCATTGAAAGCCATGAGAAGAAATACATGCAGCAGGACAACTTGGAAGATATTAAAACAATAGTGACTCATTTTAGCAACTAATCTCAAGAGAATAATTTCCAAGAGTCCAGAATGGAAACACTTACATTTGAAATTACACTTTAGAAATATTAACTGGAGCACCACAAAAATTCTGTAACATAGGAAAGTGATTTTAACCCATTCAGTGAGTCAGCTGATACTTGAAAAAAATCTCTGTGCTTAGAGCAATAATTGTGTGTGTGTGTGTGTGTGTGTGTGTGTGTGTGTGTCTATACATGTCTTTGGGGGTTGGGAGTTGATGTGTTCATTCAGATGCAAGAAAGGCATTTTTTCCCTGCCAGCTTTTAAATTTTATCTTTATTTTTATAAGAAAAACTGTCATTGTGCTAATTCAGTGCCTATTTGTAATATGAAATCATTGTTTGTTTTGGAGAATTGGTACATGCATATAACCTATCTGGATCATTTTGAATCTTCCTACTCCTTGTCTGTTTCCTCTCCCTCTCCCTGACCTTTTTCCCTACCTCTAAGAATCTACCTTCTAATCTCCTGTCACCTCTCCATTATTTTTTTCATTCATATATTTATACTTGAGGATTCTCATGTGTGAGAAAACATGTGGTATTTAACTTTCTGAGTCTGGCTTGGCATAATGGTTGTAAGTTCCAACCATTTTCCCACAAGTGACATTACTTTATTCTTTGGGACTAATAATATTCCATTGCATTTATATACAATATTTTCTTTTTCAATTATTCATCTATTAAGAGGGATCTAGGTTGTCTCCTGAGTTTAGCTGTTGTAAATTGCACTGCTATAAACATGAGTATGCGTGTATTACCATAGTATGACCTCTTTAAGTCTTCTGGGAATGTACTCAGGAAGTAGAGCTAGGTCAAATGGGATTTCTACTTTTAGTTTTTTGAGGAATCTCCATACTGATTTTTATAGTGGTGATTCCAGTTTATGTTTCCATCAACAGTGGAGAAGTATTGCTTTTTACCTGTGTGTCTTTGCCAGGATTCACTGTTGTATTTGTTCTTTTTTTTTTTCTTCTTCTTTTTTGCGGTACTGGGGATCCAACTCACAACCTTGCGCTTGCCAGGCAGGCGCTTATTCCACTGAGCTATATCCCCAGCCCTCTATTTGTTCTTGATGATAGCCATTCTGACTGGCATAAGGTGAAATCTCAAAGCTATTTTGATTTGTGTTTTCCTAATGGCTAAAAATGTTGAAGTTCTTTTCATGTACTTATTGGCATTTGTACTTATTTTGAGAAGTGTGTAGTCAGTTCATTTGCCCATTTTTCATTGAGTAATTTATTTTTGAGATTAATTTTTGAGTTCCTTCTATACCCTCAATATTAATCTTTTCTCAGAAGAGTGGCTAGAAATTTTTTTTCACATTCTGTAGGTTGTCTTTTCATTCTGTTGTTTCCTTTGCTATTAAAATTTGATGTAATCTAATTTGTTGATTCTTGATATTATTTCCTCTGCTATTGTAGTTCTGCTCAGGAAATCTTTGTACTTACAGGTTCAAGTGTTTTCCATATCTTTCTGTCCAGCAGTTTGGAACTTTCTATTTGTATGTCTAGGTCTTTGAACCATTTTGATTTGATTTTAGTACAGGATAAGAGAGAGAGTTCTGTTCTCAGTCTTCTGAAAATGGATATTCAGTTTTCCCAGAACCAATTGTTCAAGAAGCTGCCTTCCTTCAGCATAAGTTTCTGGCCCCTTTGTCAAAAATCAGATAGCTAAAGGTGCACGGAGCTGTCTTTCTGTCTGCTGCTCCTTGCCATCGGTCTACATGTCTGTTTTTGTGCCAGTATCGTGTTGTTCTTGTTCCTACAGCTTTGTAGTATAAGTTCGAATCCAGTATTGTGGTACCTCCAGTTTGCTCTCTTTGCTCAGAATTGTTTTCACTATATCCATGTTGCATATAAATTTTAGGGTTTTTTTCCAGTTCTGTGAAGAATGTTGGTATTTCAATAGGGTTTGCATTAAATTTATAGATTGCTTTTAGTAATATGGCCATTTTAACAATATTAATTCTGCTGATCCAAGAACAAGGAGTGTATTTCCATTTTCTAATGCCTTCTTCAATTTCTTTCTTCAGAGTTTGGTACTTTTCATAATAGCAGTCTTTCACCTGCATGCTTAGGTTGATTCCTAGGTATTTAATTTTTTGGAAGCTATTGTGACTGGAATTATTTTGCTGATTTCTTTCTTGTTGTCCATTATGGGTGTACAGGAGTGCAATTGATTTTGGGGTTTTGACTTTGCATCCAGAAGTTCTTCTTCTTTTTTTTTTACAGGATGGATGGAACTGGCTGCTGTGGTGTCGTGGAAGCCTAATAGAAACATCAGGAGGTGAATGAAGGAAGCGCTGCGGAAAGCATCATAGAAAGTCTGCTACCAATGGAGTCCCATGGGTCCTAGAAACAGCCCTTCTTACTTTCCTACTTTCAGTCAGAGAAACTTTCTATTTGGAAAATCATGCTTGGAAGCCTGAATCTGTTTTATACTGACAGCTAGGGAGCAACGTGGAGATTGTCACTTAGTCTGGTTGAACTGCATTGTCCTGTTCAGATGGCTGAAGCAAGGAAGTTCATCTTTAAAAAGCCTCTTATGGGTGTGTGTCTGCGATCCATATTAAATACATTCGTCATGTATTTACCACCCCTTCCCCTCCTGCACCTCTCGTCTTCCCCATTCCCAGAACCTCTTTCCCTCTTGACAGATTTTATCTCCCTGTCCACCCTCCACATCGAGTCTCATCAGCTTTATGTCGTACCTTGAATCTGCTTCTTGTCACCTCCATGTCTGAGCTACGTGCTTCGTCACCCTCCCAACACCAGAGACCCTTCTTATAAGCTTTTATGCACTTCTCTCACTTCATTTGTGTGATTTCATCATGTGATTTCATGATGACGAAAGTAGAGAATGTCTCTGCTTCCATGTGGCTGATGTTTCTATGGGCATAAACAGGTATCTGCGAATAAAGTGCAACAAGAGTAGCACCTGCTGTCTAGTGGGGATGACAGGCACTCAGTCCATCATCCCCTTCACGCACAGCAGGAGCTTTAAACACGAATCAGACCTGGTTGGCCTGTGCTGAAAACATGCCAGTGTTGCCCTTAGAATAAAATACAGGTTATAAACATGACTTTACCATGTTGAACCATAGAAGATATTTTGGTTTGAAAATATCATTAGGTGAAAAAATAAGATACAAGTTCTACTTTTTGAAAAGCAAATGAATTTTCCGCTGGAGGGGTTCCTTCCCCAGTCCTTTCGTTTTCAACATGTTCTCTGGAGAAACTGGGGGTGCATTTTCTTTTGTACTAACATGTTTTCTTTCATTTTTTAAAAGGTTGGTTTCCTTCTGATTATCAGACCTTTTCCTGGAAAATTGCTGTCAAGTAATTTGACAGATCTGATTCCTCAGAGGGGACCCCTGAGCCTCAATTTTTTTCATCTGTAAAGTGAGGGTGGCCATACTTTACTACATGCATTTGCTTTGCAGATTAAAAGACTTAAAATGTGCAATACCTGCCACAAAATGAATGTTTAATGAGCTGTTCTTCCCTATGAGCAAATGAAATAGAACTATCTTCGGTTGCCATAAACAAACACATTTCTTGACATGGGAATGAGAGACTATCACTGAAGAAAGAACAACATAATTACTTACTTCATAGGAGGGTAATGGCTGTGGCCAGGAGGCCTCTGTAGTCTAGGTCACTGCTAACCTGTCACAGTGACTAAGCTGACACCAAGGCTTGCTCCAAAGCAGGTATTTTTGTGCAGTTATCCTTCTCTGGGCCAGTGATTATGCAACATATTTGTTCCCTGAGCACACATTGTTCTTACATGGCCAGCGTGGTCACTGAAACTCCTACCTACTTTAGAGCCTTCCTATTTGTAAATACTCGGTATTGTCACTGAGATACAGCCTCTGGCTGTGCAGAGTTGCCGAACAGCTGCTGAGGTGAGAATTCATCTCCTTCTTATGTGGTACTTCTTGAAGGAGAGATGTCTCCGTCTGACCTCATCCTTTGCATCCTCCAGCTGCCTCACTGCTGAAAACCTCTCTGAGATGCTTTTGTCACTTCATCAGCTTCTGATCATAATTGTAAAACAGAAACACAAGAGAGACAGAGAGAGAGAGATTGAGAGAGACAGCGACAGACACAGAGAGACACAGAGAGAGACGGGGGGAGATAATTTCTAGCAAGAATAAACAATAGAGATCATTAGTCATTCTATCTTCTCCCTACTTCTCCATGACATAGCTTCCATTTAAATTTGGTCTGGCCTTCTGCATCTTTTGTATATTCCCCTATGTAGACACATTCAATAGTTAAAAGCAAAGACTATGAGACAAGACTTCCGCTTAAATCCTAGCTCTCTCTTGGTAGCCATGGAGCTGAAGGGAAATTATTTTTAGCTTCTCTGTCTCAGTTTCTTCACCTCTGTAAAACAACAGAAATCTTTGTAGAGTACTGTATAGTATTGTGAGAATTAATGAGTTAATACAGATAAAATGGTTAGAACAGTGCCTAGCACATAGTAGGTATTCAGTAAATGCTATCTAGATGTAATTATATATAGACATTGATATAGGGACTCTTAATTTTGTAACTTGGGGAGGAGAGAAAGAATGTCTCCTGCTCACAGCTAATTTCACAGAGCAGATGGTAGATATTCAATAAACATGTGTTAAATAAATGAGGATAAGCCAATGAATGATTGATAAAAACAGGATGAGGGGCAGGGTAGGGGAAGGAGGGTAAAAAGGTTAAAGACGTGTCACGTCTATGAACCAAATAACCATAATGAATGTAAACATTATGGCATAAACATGAACTAAAAATAATAACAATAATAATGAAAATGGGCAAAGGGGACCTACAGAGGGAGGGAGGTGGGTAGGCAAGGCCAGGGGAATAAAAAATCAGGATGCACTATGCACGTGTACCTACTCCTTAAGATGACTGAAACCTCAAGTATTACAAATATGTACTAGTAACGTGAAATTTTAAAAAGCATGAACAAGCAAGCAAGCGGTGAGACTGTGCCATGGTGGTATAAATGTGGAGGAACTTGATGGAAAATTTCTGGCTAAGAACAGTCTTTCTGTCCTGCTGATTTTTCTAAAAATATTGGTAGAATTTGCAGTAGGCGCGTGTAGTCTTCTTGGAGGGAAGAGCAGGAGCTCACCGTATCGTTCTGTATTCAGCGCAAGGATGGAACTGGCAGATTCAACCAGGTCAGTAACAGCCATGGCGGCCGCGCCTCCTGTGGATGTTGCGGTGCCGCCTCCTGCCCTGAAACACCATACTCACCTTGCTGAAGGAGCTGAGTGGGGCATCTGTTGCTTCCCCTGTGTAGAGAGAGGCTCCTAAGTGCTGTAACCTTGCTCTCTCCTACATACTTGGGTTTGCTTCCAGTGTGGAAGAAATGGCAGAAACCGCTCACCATGAGGCTTCCGAAGTCTCCACAGAATGTCTATGATGAAATGGCCTGCTTTGCCTTCCAACTGAAACCAGTAAACGTTTGCAGCCAATTAGCAGCTCAGTGGAAGGCAGTGCTCTGAATGAACCAAAGGTTAGTATTTCCAGTCATGGGGTTCTTAGAAGAAAGCAGTCTCGAGGGGGCGTGGAGAAGAGGTGTGAAGGGATGTGTGGGCCGCGCACGCATGGCGGAAAGGGCTGAGGGCCTGCTTCAGGCGGGTTCCACACAAGGCGGTTTCGCAGGCCGCTCACCGGAGGCCTGTTTTCCACCCTCGCCCAATGCCATTACATCAGTCTCTGCCAGTTACAGGAAATCCAATGAGTGCTGGCCACAGTATTTCCCTGAGATCCAATTCAAACAAATCCGCCCCTCAGTCTTGGAGGCTGACGAAGTGTGAAGGAAAAAGCAATTCACAACATCCTTCTGTTGGGCCTGAGAGGCTGAGGGTGAATCGGCTGGCCTGATGGATGGCCAGTGGATAGCTGGGTGCTATTGTATGAGCGGGTATCTGGGACAACACTGCCATCTTTTTCTTTCTTTCTTTTTTTTCTTTAAAGAAATGTTTGAGTTTCTTATATCCATTGGACAGACTATGAGTCCTGGAGTCTCAGTTTGCCTACTTGCTAGCTGTTTGAGCTCACATAAGTCCCTTGAACTTGCTAAACCTCAGATCCTCTAATGGGATCATAATAGCAGTGGTTTCCATAGAACGCATAAGAATTAAATGAGAACATTTGTGTGAAGTGCTTAGCACAGTGTGCTATCCAATAAATGTTCTATTTTATTGTTATCACAAGGAAGATGGTCATCCATTTTATTCAGGTCTTCTCTGTATCTCTCCCTCAAATACAGTACCTTTTTTAAAAAAAAACAAAACTTTTTCTAAGGTGAAAAAAATCCCCACTACAAGGGCAGACCCTGAAGTGAGTAGCTTGATGAATGTGTAGGGTGAGTGACCTATGTAGCCCCTGCCCACATCAAGAGGTGTAGCACTGACAGCTCACAGAAGCACCCAGAGCCCTTTCCCATTCACTATGCCCACTCTTCTTACTTCTTTCAGTATAGATTATGTTTTTAAGTATAATCATTGTTTTAACCACCACCCGATAATATAGAACATTGCAGGCAACCCAGATGTATTTTCATTCCACCAAAGAAAACTGACCTTTTGATTTATTACAATACATTTTGATTTTGAATCTCAAATATGTGCTTTTTTGTGTGTGCTTTTTAAAAAAAAAAAACTCAGTCATGTGCTTCTGAGATTTATTCATGTTTCCACGTGGAACAGACGTTCATTTCTTCTCATTGCTGTATTTTATTGCTTTGGATGAATATTTTGTAATGTATTTGATGAGTATTTGTGTTGATCTCAGTCTTTCACCACTAGAAATAATGCTGCTGGGAACACTCTTGTGTGTCTTTTATGTAACATACATTTCTATTTTTCGGATATGAGTAAGATTGGTGATGTCATAGGGCTCCTCTATGTATTTAGTTTTTATTAGACAATAACAAACACTTCCTGTTCTTACCAATAACTGTGATTTTTAAGTTCTTTTAAAAGATTTAGCTTGGTCAGTAAATACTATTATCCCATTGTGGTTTTAATTTGCATTTCCCAGATGAGTAAGATGTTGACCGCTTATACTGGTCATTTTCATCTCTTCTTTTGTGACATTCCTGCTTGTCCTTTTGCTCAATTTTAATTGGATTATCTGTCCTTTTCTTATTGATTTACATGAGTCTTGAAAAATATATTCTGGATATGCATCCTACATTACATACATGTATGCAAATATCTTTTCTTCTCTGTAGTTCATCTTTTCATTCTCTTAATATCTTTTTGTGAGTAATTTTTAATTTTAATATAGTCTAATTTATCAATCTTTTTCTAATGGCTGGGGCTTTTTATATACTGTTTAAGAATTCCTTCTTTTCCCAGTGTGATGAGAGTATTTTTGTGGATTTTTTTGGGGAAGGTTGCTGTTTTTCTTTCCATATCTTAAGTTTTGTGAATGGTGTGAGGCGGGGATCAGGGTTAATTCTTCCTCCTCAAGTGAGGATCCACTCAACTCTGCACCACGTGTTGTGAAGAGCATCTTCCCCCTTGCAGTAATGACACTATTGTCAGCAATCTGGTCATTATCAAGTGGTTTTATCTCTGAATTTTAATCCACTGGTTCATTTGTCTGTTGTCACAATATAACTGTTGTCTTATTTACCATAAATTTTGAAATAAATCTTAGGATTTGGTAATGTAAGCCTTCTAGCTTTCTTTATCTTTCAATGAGTCTTTACGAACAATTTGCCAGTTAGGAACTACCTACTTATTCAATCACTATGTCTCTTAACTCTTAATTCATGAAGGTAATTTTGTTTTTGACACAGGGGCTTATCATGTTGTTTAGGCTGACCTCAAACTGGTAGACTCAAGTGATCATCCTGCCTTAGTCTCCTGAGTGCTTGCTGGGACTATAGGAATTCCCACACGCACAGCCACAACTGGCCAATTTGACACACATACACCTCATTATTGAGATTTTCATTCAGATTACAGTGAACCTGTAGACCAATTTCAAGAGAAAAATGCTGTCTTTTAATCAATAAACATGGTAGAATCTTTCATTTGTTTATATATTCTTTAAATCCTTTTAGTAACATTTTATAGTTTTTAGTGTAAGTTCATACATTTTCAATAGATTTATCTTTGGATATTTTGTGCTTTGATGTTATACATGGTACTGAAAAATTTAATTTTCTAATTGTTGCTGGAATATAGAAGTACAACTTATTTCTTTTATACTGGCATTGTGTTTATCAATATTGCTAAATTCAAGTATTAACTTTAGTAGCCTGTCTGTAAATTTATAAAATCTTGATATAAAATCATGTAATCTGCAAATGACAATCATTCAAATGCACCTTGGGGAGTATTATATTAGTTATATTTCCAAATTCAGGAATAGACACATCTTCAATTACAGAATTTAAAACAAAAACATACCATTTTTATACCTTCAGAGTTTGCCTTATGACTTTGCAATTATGTTGGATAAACAGACTTATACCCTAAAAGCAATATCCACTGACCACCTGTACACAAGGAAATCCAGCTTCCAAATTTCTTACACTGACAGAGATTTGTTTTTTCTTTTTTTCTTCTCCTTTTTACCAAACCACGGCAAACTAATCTTTGAGGACAGAAGTTTTGAAAGAGTAATTACACAGTTGTATGCATGCCAGCAGGAACCTTCCCATACTGCAATGATTTTCTATAATTCATTTCTGGTAAATATTTTTCACAATATTGTTTTCTACTCAAATGTAATTGCACACGACATTCAAAATAATTGCCAATATCATCCTAGATTCTGGCACTTGGAGAAGGAATGCTAAACGTATGACATATGGCCCTCATGCCCCCTGCATCATGGCAGGCATTTCTAATCCATAATGATGTTCTCTAAGATGAGATCCAGAAGTATCCTCAGCATCTTTCTCAAGACCCCAGGCAACTGTTGCCACCAGCTGATGAGATCTGTCACATAAAATGAAACCTATTTGCCATTCTTAGGTATTTATGGCTGCATTTACTTCCACTATATCTTCTAAGCTTGTAAAATCCTGCTCCTTCCAACATAATCATCCTAATTTTTTCTCTAAATTATCTGGTATTATATGAGCTGTGACTGAATAATAGTGCACTTAATGTGGCATCAAAGAAGACAAATGACTGGTTGGGTAACTGGCTGCCTCCAACAGGCCTACTTTGGTCAATAATTCCTTGCTGAGGTAAATTCAGGACAAAACCTAGACCTTGCCTTAGCAGCTTTCAAGTCTTCATTCAGTCAGCTGGGCCTGAGTTTATGAAGAGCCCAGGCACCAAGTCATTAAGGAACTCAACAGGAGGCAGATTTATAAATATCAGTTGACTGATTTGTAGTCAGGGCATAAAACTTTCCAAACAGCATAACACTGGATTTAGTTATTTTGGAGATTGACTCCCCTGTCTAGAGCTACCTGGGAAACTGAATTGAGACACAGAGATCTGGTGGTTATAAACACAGACTCTGGAGAACCTTAGAATCTTGGTCCTAGTGATTTCAGGCAAATTGTTTTTAACTTCTAAACCTTACCTTTATACTGAGAGAGAGCTTATTCTGTCTGAGACATCAGAACACTAATGTATATATATCACCTTGGGATGAGGCACACGATAAAGTCAGTAATTTTTAAATGATTGGTATAGACTCAATGTAAAAGAACAGAATATTGTAAAGGACTGTTCTGTATAGAGTATGTAAAATCTTTGAATTTCCTATGTCTTTATAGTGGTCAAAATCACTGGGTCATCTAAGAAAGTATCTGTCACTTTCTGGTTGCTAGTTTTGAGAGAATACTAACACATTCTTAAACACTGAATCTCCATTCTCTAGATTTCATGCCTACTTCCAGTCTGTTCAAATAGCAGCCACCATAAAATTAGATAAAATAAAAGGACTAGATTATTTATGTTTATACTAATTTTGTTTATATTGGTCATGTGAGGCCAACAATGTTGCTTAGACAGCAGACTGAGAGAGACTTTGCTCTTTCAGCTGGCCACAGATAATCCCCTTGATAAAACCTTGGGAGAGTCAAGGAGGAGCTTGAAGGTACAGAAGTGAACATTTTTCTTGTGACCTTACTGGAGATGAGGGTAGGTGACAGGAAGGTATGAGTGTGTCCTGAGTGGTTACTATTGGTCACAGGCACCTCACATGTGCAATCTCACTTCATCTTCATTACAATCCTATAATGCTGATGTCTTCCTCCAGCTTCACAGACAATGTCCAGATGTATGAACCACTAGCCTATGACCCCACAACTAGTAGGTGATAGATTTGAACATCTGGTGGACTTGCATGAGCCCAGAGCCATGTGACATCAGGATCTTTGCTCCCTCCAGGTCACCTTATTGGTTACTTTGAGGTGAATTCTCAGAGGTTGACCTTTCTTCAGACTTCATCTCAAAGATTATAGTTTGAGGATTCTGTTCCTTTTAGTGTGATCAAAAAACCTCTCTTCACTTACCTAACTGTTAAAAGGTAGTGTGCTCAGGAGATTCAGAAGAAGAAAGTGTTTAAACCAGTGCTTCACAGACTAAGCTGCACCAGATGCCCTTGGAGGTTGGGACTTCACCTCCAGAGACTTAGTAGGTCTGGAGCAGGGCTTGAAAATCTGCATTTCCATCAAAGTCACAGGTAGACTTGATGTTCCCAGCACAGACACTATACTATGAGAAGCCCTGGGTGATTTAACACAAACAAGAAAAGAACAAGAGTAAAGGAAAAGGGAAAGACAATGGGCCAGAGTGTGAACACAAAAGAGAAATGTTATGCTCCTACAGCCGTATATCCTATACTTTTTCAGGTTCATGCTGTTGCTGTCTGTCATTTCTATCACTGCACCAATGTGCCCATTGGTTTTGGGAGTGGTGGAGATGTGGTTGAACAGAAGAAAGGCTGAGAGGGCCTACGGGTGAAGAAGGAACCTAGTTAGTTACAAGCAGCTCTGATATCTCCCAGCACCCAGTTGGTTTGCAGAGGGAGAGATGACTCTGGCCAGACCCAGAGCAGATCAGAGTGGTAATAGCAGTAGATCCTCTTGGACCATCCCAAATGGTGGGTATGAACAGTCACACCCGACATAGCAGGTTCAAAATGCAGAACTGGCTCCGGCAGCACTTAGCCGTATATCTGAACCAAAATCAAGCCAACAATTTCCTGTCAGATTGATCTCCATGCACCCCACCACCTACCTCCCAACAAATTGCATAATAGGAGAAAAACTGGAGAGGAAGCTCAACTTTCTTTCTGGTACACTTGAAAACTCACCTCAGGTAAAGGATATGAGAAGGTTAAGCAATTTACTTCTTGTTATCCAATATTGGACTCTAGGTCTGGAATTTGGTTTGAAGTAGATGGGGAAAATATCTCCTTCATAACAGATTGTCCTTGGACAAAGAAGAATGTCAACAGACCTAAAAAAAAAAAAAGCTTTATCTGTAGTTATCTGCCTCAGCAGAGGTGTTTGTTTATGTATCTTTCTGGCATTGTGTGTTGCTTTAGTGAAAATAATAGTGTTTAATTTCAGGCAAGAACCCTGAGAAGCTTTGTCTTCTGGGTCTTTAAAGAAAAATGCTGGTGTTAATGTTTTTAGTTATTTTGAGAGGTAATGTGCTGTTAATTTAGATTTATGAAACATTTTTCAATGCACCTACTGTGTGACAGACACTGTTAGGTACTAGTAGTACTAGAGGTGAAAAGAGCATTGGACTCAAAGGATTAAGACTTGGATTTGAGTCTGTGCTCCATGAAATGGCTGCTGGACACCCACTGTGTCAGGCACAGTGCTAACTCTGGAACACTCAGTGCCCAAGTGACTAACACCAAGAGAAGGTAGCTCAAAGGTTACTGATACTTATATATAACTATGCAACTGTCCAAGCCATTTTGCAATGATCTTGTGTGCTGTGTGTGCCACCATTTCGTGGAGGAATTTTAGCTCTGTAAAACGAAGGGACCGATGGCTAATAAGTTGCGTCTTTACCAAGGTGCCCATGGTAAAAACAATGGGTTGCAAGAGAGGTGGATAAACATAATTGTTACAAAAGGAGAGAATGGAGTGATCTGCAGCCAGCAAGTAAGTCAGAAAAGAGAGCAGGCAGTGGGTAGGGAAGAGGCTATGGCTGTCGTCAGTGGAGGCCATGGTTGAGGGTAGAGGGCACGGTTGATGGTGGAGTCCACAACTGACAGAGGAGAAGACTTTAGCTGATACAGCAGCAGACTGATCTTCCTGAGTAGAGATGGCCTGGCCCACAAGAGGTCTGGGTCCTCTTCACCTCTTTGGTGTGCACAATTATTGCCCAAGACCCTGTGTCCTACTAACTGCAGCCTGGACGGTGCTCTTGTCTTATGCCTCAGCTTCTACAGAAGGTCACACTTCAAATATCCGTAAGGGTCAAACAAAGATACAAACAAGTGATGCTTGCAGGCAAAAGAGCTAGGGCTCAAGAGAGGAAACAAGTGGGATGAGGGAAAGGAGAAAAGGAAAGAAAGAAGAAAGGAAAAATGTATGTATGCAGAAGGACAGCTGGGATAACTATACTGCTGATGTCTAATGGCTTTATTGAAAGGAACATTTAAAATTTTATTTTTTTAACATCTTTGGCATGCCTATATCTAGTCATCTGAACAACTAATTTGAAGACAGCAACGTGCAGCATAACAACCACTGTTGAATTCCTACCATCTTGGTGAAATTCTTTATGTATCATTATTTTTTTGTTCTTTTTAATTCTCTTTAATGGTTTGATTAATCTTGCATTCTGACATCTGGTAATCTGACCAACTTTGATGAAGATAAAAATATGTAATATAACAATCACTGTTAATCCCTATGATTTTGTTCTGAAACCCTGTATCGTTCCCATTGTTTTTGCTTTGTTTTGTTTCTGTCTATGTTGTTGGCATTTTGCTATTGTTCTATTTTTTTTTTTAATTCTCTTTAAAATAAAACAAAGAAATAGAGAGTTCTTTGAACTGGAAAATCTCAAGAATACACATGTGAGCTCTAGGCAGTAACTTCTTCCATTCACTGACGCCTTCTAGAGTGTGATTAAGTATTTCTAGATGATCAATTTCTTAAGCGAAGGAAGTCTGGATGTTTGAAGTCTGGATTTTCAAACATCTTAATCTTACAAGTTAGGAATACTGTGAGAGGACAACAGACTATATCTTAGATCTGTTTGCTATCTCTGGTTTACACCCTTCTACATACCTCAAGTATACTTTTATTAATTTGTATGAAGTTTTTCTTTTTAGTAGCAGGGATCAAACCCAGGACCTTGTACTTGCCAGGCAGGCTCTGTGCTGCTGAGCTATATCCCCGGCCTGTATGAATTTTCATAAGAACCATAATCATAAATGCTTTGCGAACTTATGGTTATTTGCATACTCTGTGTACCCCCAGCCCCTCCCTCTCATTAGAATCACTACCACGTGTCTGTTTGGGAAATGGGCAATGCATATGGTAGCTACAAGCTGGGACTCTGAAGTCGGAGAGCAGGGGCTTGAATCTTTGACTTGGTTTCCCCAGCTCTGTGTACCTGAATCAGACACAAAGCCCTTCTGAGGCCATGTTTCTAATATGACATGGACCTAATTGTACTTTGTTCTTCAAAGAGGTATTGTGGGGATTGACTGAAATAGGTATAAATTGCTTGGAGCCATGGTTGGCACGTGGAGAACAGAGAATAAATAAATATTCTCACTGTTAATAACAATGAACCATGAGGTAGTTAGATTAATCTCACTCAGCTTTCTTTCTTCAATGAATTCAAGCTTCAGTGTGTAACTCTGAGTCCTGGGCTCACCGCAGGTCCTCCAATACTGGGTGACGCCATATGTTGCCACCCTCATCAGCACTGCCGTGATCACCACCATCACTGCCATCACTGTCACTGATCTGTTACCACCACTACGGTCATCTTCACCATCACAAGCATCGTCGCCGTCCTCACTGTGCCTGTTGTCATCACCACTGTGTTTACCAGCAGCGCTATTACTGACCCAGTTCCATTATGTGCCAGCGCTTAGTTCGTTCACTGTCTGTCCTGTTTCTTACAGCAGCCCAAAGAATTATTCCCTTCTCTCCCCAAGATCATGAGGCTGTAAGGAATTAAACGCCTAGCCTAAGGCTCCCACTAAAGAAAGGTAGAGACAGAATTCAGACTCAGACTTACTTGGTCATAAATGTGGGCTGTTTTCTTACACTGTTCAGTTCACCAATTTGGGAAATGGAAGTCGTGGAAGCTACAGATTATGCAACCGGTCTTGGACAGCTTGGCACTCTGAGGTGTGTGTCCCTTTGCATTTTGGTACATTGCTCTCATTTTGTCTTTTTTAGGTGGCTGATAGCAGTTTATTTATAACTAAGAACTGACAGTCTGTTTTTCCAAATAGCTCTTTGAAAGGTTCCAATTACAGTTCCGCCACATCTCTGAAGGTTAGTGATGGAAAGCGACAGTAACCTATCTCTGTGGCTTGTTTAGGTACAAAATGGAGCAAAAGGCCACTGCCTGAGAGGAGGTTCTGATGAGGGCAGAGGTGCTACGCTTCAGGAGAGGTCAATGTTGAGCACCACCACTGGGATGGACACTGGTAGTTCTCTGTGTGACTTCTGAAAGGTGGGTTTCTTTTTCGCTTAACAGACAGTCTCAGCCAGGGGGCTCTGGCTTCTCTTCTCCCGCTTTCTCACCAAAACAAGCCAGCTAAGCCAGAGGAGGCTGTCAGTCAGTGAGTCACCACATGGAGCAGCCGCTTTGAGCAAGGTCCTCTGGTACTGAGCACCGGAAACACATCAAAGAGGATGTAGAATCTTAGCTTCTCAACAGAGTTGAGCCTTCAGAATGGTGGAGGAAGAGATGAGATCAGATTGATAAACTGGGCTGGGGCCGTAGGGCATATTCAGCACCTGAATGTTGTTTGCTGCCATGTGATTCTGTACTGAGGGACGGCGGGGAAGTGAAAGAACTTCACTATGTGTCATAGAGAAGACTAGACAGCTTATTCCACAGATTTGCCCTGAGAGTTTGGGTTTGGTGCCTTAGTTGGACTTGGGTCATCTGAGTTTGACACTCAGCTTTGCTACATACTAACTGTGGGACTTCAGTGGCCTGGTTAAATCCCCTGAGCTTTTGCTCTATTGTCTGCAAAATGGGGATAATATTTATTTCTCAGAGTTGTTATAAGAAAGGAAAATTCATTTAAGCCTCATTTTTTCCTATCTCTACAGAACAGTGGTACCGATAGGTGAACAGCAAAGGTGCTTCTCAGCTCAAAAATTTGTTTCTCCAGCCATCAGCTCAGCAGAACTTTCACACACTGATCTCAACTTGAATCTCATAGCAAAACTAGATCATTCAGGAGACTGAGTGCAATTTAAGCCACTTACCTCTCCATGCTGACACTCAAAGTCTATGCACAGTGACAGACCATCTTTAAAAGGGATCTTGATCAAATTTTAAATGTCCTCACTGGTGTGCTGGCTATTTTCCATTTGCCAACTGCAACTATCTCCCCCTGCCCCATCCCCTCTTGGCCCTTCTCTGTTCTTTTAGAGGATGATCTGTAGATTTTGTCCCTTGGCTCTCTGCTCTGCCTGCTTGGCTGGTTGGGTTTGGCCAGTGAGGCAGGAGACGAGGGGGTAGAAGGGTCAGTCTGGAATATTTTGCCCCCACTCCCTGTTGTCTCCCCACTGCTTTCTGAGCCCTGCTTGTACCAGCAAACAGCTTCTCCCAGGCTCAGCTATCACTGGGCTCCCATAATACCCCTCCCTCCCCCTTTCTTTTAGTTCTAGGGGTAGAAATGACTCCTTGTTGTTGCTGGTCCATGAAGCTTCCACTTCCCTTGCTGGCTCCATTTACCCCATAAATAATTCCTTCATTAAACCCTACTAGTGGTGACCCATGAAGTAAAAACTTTTGGGGGAAATGCCCACCAATTGACACACAGTAGAATTACACTGATACATACTTTAGGGTGGTGGCAGAAAGAACTGGTTGAATTTAATTTAGCATTCTTGTTCCCTAAGGTAAATGTTTCACTCATCTCCTGTACTGCACAGATATGAAAAATCACTCTGCAGGCCTTTATCAGGAGAAGAGTTTTGAATTCTTTATCTTTATTCAGAACAGGTCTGCACATTCTGGAAGAAGCAAGCCTTGATGGGGCAGGGGCAGCGTGCCAGAAAGCGTATTAGCATGTGTGCCAACCCTGTGTAAGCAAGCAGATCATAAACTTAAGCAGGTTCCATAAAAATGAAGTGAAGCGTAACCAAGGAGGCTTAGCAGAGAGAATACAAACGGAGACTACAATGCAAACCAAAAAAAAAAAAAAAAAAAAAAAAAAAAAAAAAAAAAAAAAAAAAAAAAAAAAAAAAAAAAAAAAAAAAAAAAAACCCAATTAAATAAAATTTAAAAAGAAGAAAAAGAAAAAAAGACATAATATATAGGGAGGGGCAAAAGATCAAAAGGAAAAGCCAAATTTATAATAAAGTAAAATGTTTTATTCTTTTGGTTCACATACTTGCTATGGATACAAACATATATTTGAAGATATATGTGTTTCAAAACAAAAGGTCCCAGTTCATCTGGGTCATCCAGCTATCACCGCCGTAAAGCATGAGTTAGACAGATTTCCTCTGGTTGGAAAAGGCACTAAGTTCACAACGTGGGGCTGTGGGCAGGAGGGGCTTTATATCTCTGCAGGTAGCAGAGATCTGTGTTTGTTTACTTCACACTTGTAGGGTGCTGACCATACGCAGCCTTCAAACCACTGTGGGTCTGAGTTCTGTGCAGCACACCCTGCTGTTCTGGGGGAAAGAGGAGGGGCAGAGCAAGAAGCCGAGCACCGTGTACCCCCAGGAGGGAGAAGGCTCCCCAGCCAGGTCCTCTGATTCACTGGATGCTGAGGTAACGATCAGGGTTCTTTTGTGCAGTCCAAGAGAAACCATGTCACACGCCTCCTCCAATTTTACTAACACTCTGAAGACTCTGGATTCCAGGTTGAAATCCACTCCCCCCAGTCCATAAGCAACACCACCAGAGAACCATTCTGACCTCTGAAACCTGCTACCGCTCACTGCACTTCCTGTACAACAGTCCTTTAGTGGCTTGGACTGAGCGCTGAGGGTTTGCTTCTCCCATCAGGCTGCAAACCTTTCTTTATTTTCTTTTAATTTATATATATAAAAAACTATATATATATTATTTTCTTTAAATTTTATATATATTCCTTTTAATTTATATTATATAATATATTATATACTATACTATATACAAATATATAGCACATAATTTATAATATAAATTAATTTATATATGAATTAAAAGAAAATAAAGAAGTATATATAAATTTAAATTTATACATATATATAGTTTTATAGTATATTAATGACATACTAGCTATTTCACAGCAAGTAACCATTGTGCAATGTTTAAATCATGGTGAACATATCTATGTTTTCAAATCCACATCATTTCTCTATGGTGAAACATTCAAGCTCTTTTCTTCGAGCTTTTTAAAAGGCACAGTACGGAGAGCGCGACAGCACGCCAGAGCTTCTTGCTCCTGTCCAGCTACAGCTTAGCAGTGAATAAGCAGTGCCGCCGCCCCCGCTCCCCACATGCCCAGCCCCTGGGAACTGTCACCTCGCTCTCAACCTCTGTAAGACCAACTGTCTTACACTTCCCATCTGAGCGAGGTCACGCGGTCATTGTGCTTCTGTGTGGAAGTCTCTTTTACCAGCAAACAAAAGCTATGCGGCATATGCTGTTTATTCTTTATTTTCTTGTAGGTGCTAATATAATTGATAACATTTTTCTTTTTTTGTTTGACAGACAGGAATCTCAGGATAAATTCAGTAATACTTATTTTTTAAAACAGCAAGACTTTTCTTTGATGCAAAGCCTATGCAAGTGTCCACATAGGTATATGAAATGCCATTCTGAGAGGGGCAGGGCTACAAAGGCCATCACATGTGGCTCCTGCTCACTGCCTCCTTCCTTGATAGCTCTATGTAACCTTTATGAATCTTTGCAAGGTGGGGATGAGTTCTCAAAAAAGACCCAGAGAGCACACACCACAAAAGAAAGATCATTACATTAGATTATGCTAAAGCAGTTTCTTCTGTCTTTTAAAAAAAGGGATCTTATGTAAAAATAAATGCATAAATAAGTCAAAAATTGGGAAAAGATATTTTCACTCTTGTAAAAAGAAAATATTTTGTTTCTAGATCATATAATGGGTTGAAAATTAACTAGAGAAACACCAAAATTCAACAAATGGACAAAAATATAAATAAGCAATTTCTAGAAAAGAGAAATGGCTGATCCGTTAAGATATGGGAAAATGGTCACTCTTACTAATAACCAAGAAATTATAATTCAAAAACAACTTCAGACATATGAGATAGGCAAATGTTTTAAAACTCTGACAGTTATTATTGGAGAGAATGTGGGAAAATCTAATATACCCCTGGTAGATATGTGAAATGGTGTACATGCTTTGGCTAGCCACTGGCCACGTCAAGCAAAGAGGTGACACAGATGTGCATAGGCCATGTGGTGGTGATACATAAAATGATCTACAGATAATCTGCATGTACCAATAAAGATACATTTACAGGAGGACTTGTTGCAGCTGTCTTTGGAAGACCAGACAGAAATACGTTAGTTTAGTTCACTTTGTGCTACTATAACAGAATAACTGAGGCTAGAAAATTTGTTAAGAACTTATGTGTGGCTCCTCCCACAATTCTGGCAAGTCCAAGATCGATGGGGACGGGGCCTTTGGATGGGGCCCTTGAGCAGCATTGTCCCAAGGCACAAGGTAAAGGCACAAGAAAGCAGAGTGGGAGGGGGCTGGGCTTGCTTTTATAACAGATGCACTTTCATGATAATGGACCTCCTGTGCCAGTGAGATTGATTTATTTACAAGGGCAGAGTTCTCCTGACCTCTCATCACGTCTTGAAGATGCCAATGTTCAGTGCGTACTCTGGGGATTAAGTTTCCAACGTAGAACCTTTGAAGGATGCGTTCAAATCATAGCACATACTGTTAATATGTGAATGGGTAAATAAACTGCAGTTTATTTATTTAGTGAACTACTATTAGCCAATCCAAACTAGGTTCACATATGGTAGTGCAGATAAGTACTGAAAAACATAATGTGGAGTGGAAAGGGCAAGTTGCAAAATGAAAGGCATAATATGTTGCCATTTGTGTGAGACTGAAACAGCAGTAACATACAATGATTTACGAGTGTATCCTCATGTGGCAGGAGTGTAGAATCCTGGGCAAAGAGGAGCCACACAATTTAGGAGCAAGGCTTAGCTGTGGAGAAGTAGGGAGGGGTGAGAGCTTAGAGTGCAGCATTTGCGATATTCTTGCCCTTTTTCTGTTCTTTCCAAAAATAAAAAGATCTGAGTTGAAGATGGAACACTGACTATATTTATTAGGTCTGAGTAGTGAGTAAGTGGATATTTGTCATATTCTATGTTCTATATGTTTGAAAAAATAATATTTTTGATTCTTTTGAGACAAAGTCTCACTGTGTAGTTCAGACTGACCTTAAGCTTGCTATGTAGCCCACGCTGGCCTTGAACTCATGGTGATCCTTCTGCCTCAGCCTCCTGAGTATGGGATTATAGGCATGAGCCACCATGCTTACCTTATCTTTGAAATTTTCATAACAAAATTCAAACATTTCTATGAAAACTGTATAAGAAAATTGATTAACATCAGCTATCATTTCTGGCACAAATTTCTTTCTCTCTTTTTTTTGGGGGGGTGGTGGTACCTGGAATGAACTCATGACCTTGCACTTGCAAGGCAGGCGCTGTGCCATTGAACCATATCCCTGACTCCCACAGATTTCTTTCCTTTTCATATATGCCTCAGGCTCCATTTTCAAGTGAGGAGATGTGTGGTAAGGATTTAACATGACGCCTAACATGAGACCAGCATGCTAGCTCCTATTCACACCACCCCATTTTGATGGCCTTTTGCTGGAAGATGTGTGGTATATTATATAAACAGAAGACAGATAGAGTAGACTTCCAAGTTCCTAATCATTGGTACATGAATTTATTATCCCTTAGTTCTGTAGTTGAGAAGCTCAGTGGGTCAGGCTGCTTTCTCTACTCTGAGCTGTGTAAGACTGAAATCAAGGTGTTGATTTCCTTGGAGTTCAGTGAAACTCATTTAGGAAGACTTCAGACTCACCCAGGTCACCGGCAGAGCTCACTTGTGCACACTGCGAGGGCTTTGGTCCTGTGTCCTTCTGAGTTTCCTGGTTGGAGTCATAGTTAGTTTACCCCAGAAATCAGCCTAACTCTAAGGCCTGTGATCGTAACCACTGTAACACTGCAAAAGTGATGGGTGTGCAGATTTGGGAATTAGAGCCAAGAGGTCCCTGCTGTATCTTGCTTTCAGTTACCCCTGGGTAATTTCCTTGCAGCCCCCTGATACGGGCATGGCGGGGCAGAATGGGCCCAGAGAGATGGTCTTGGAGGTCCTTTCCATTTAAAGAGCAAACATAGATCTTGTTATTTACACAGTAATGATGCAGTCATGCCTCTTATGGTCTCTATATATGATTCTTACGTTAGTGATGTGGACCTTATGACAAGAATTACGTCATAGATCTCAGGTATGTCACATATCCATGTAGGATGGGATGTAATCAGAATCAAATGGGAGAGGACAATTATAGAAAATGGTCATGTGTACAAACGTGAGTAGATGGTGACAGGCTATAAATCAATTAGTATTTACCAAGCACTAGAAAGTACCAAGTCATATAATAAATCTCTAGGATAAAAAATCAGTCATACAAATACCCTCTCCCCAGAAAGGCTTAGATTCTAGAGGTTCTCAGGAGACTGACAGAAAACATTAAGTATCAAAAATGAGCAACTATATAGTATTTCAAAAAGTGATATAATCTTTGGAAAAATAGAACAGCATAAAGAAGATCAGGAGTGGCAACATAGGAGAGGCTTCAATTTTAAATAGGGTCCTCACACAGCATTCATGGAGAAGCCGGTATGTCTAGGGGAAGGGGCAGAAAAAGTTGCTATAGTTCTTTAGAAAACTGAAGCACTGGGAAGGGTAGCTGTTGATTCTCACAAGGGTTAGTCAAAAGACAGTGTAATTATGTAGTGCAAGTCCCATCAGCAAAGCAGGGCTGCTGAAAGAAAGTTTCTAGGGAGAGGAGAGAAGAATTCAGGTTGATCAAATGTATTCAGGATTTTGCCATCTGTAAAGCCACAATTAAGTTACTCTGATTTCTGTACGCATCTTAATTGTGTTTTACAGTCAAGTGTTTTACAAACTGTTTTTAATTTACAAAATGGAAAGCATCATAATCTGTCAGTGCTATAGTTTCTAAGTATCGTAATCCAACCCTGTTTAAATCAGCTTTGAGTAAAAGAAATCCTGACTGATGGCCAGAGATCCTGCCCAGACTATAAAAAGATCTGCAGTGCTTTCCCCAGAGCTGAGAAAGAGCACCTGAAGCCAGCATGCCAGTCTTCGCATCCAGCCGAAGGACCTGGGAGTCTCACACCCTGCAGCACTGTGCCAGCACATCTTTGTGCCTTGTGAGGGATGCAACACCTTCAGTCTGAAAGGCTCTTTTTAAAATGATCAAACAACCTGGTTATTATTACAGGAAAACACTAGTTGCCATTACTTTCCCTCAAAATATCACTCCCTTGCTTCAAACACATGGATCCCATTGTTCTAGCCACTTTCTGAAGCAATTTACAGTTTATGTTTATGGAAATTTCTGTGAAATGAAAACATCATGGAGTGTCCACATCAGCCTTTCACTAGATCTGGCATCGTGTGACGTCTGCTTCTTCCCTCAAAATGAAAGTGGCTGTGAAGGCTAATGGTTTGAGTTGATTCAGGACACTGGGGCGGCCAGGGCAGCACAACTGCAAACATGAGAGGACTTCCACAGACGCCTCAGAAAGTGGCACGGAGGATGGGGTAAGCATGTTGGAAAAGAGAAGGAATATTTGGCGGGGGTTGATGGCAAAGTGTCTTATACTTTAATAATAAAAAAAAATTCCAACAGTTACTGTAGCTTTTGATGGCATCTTACACAGTTGCATTAAAGCTCTATGCAGCTGCAGGAGTGCTGGCCATAGAGTTACAGATGAATAGCGTTAAGTCCCAGCCACAGATGGGTGTTGTTTTGGTTACTTTTCTCTCGTTGCTGAGACAAAATACCCCACACCCAAAATTAAAGAAGGAAAGGTTTGTTTAGCTCACAGTTTGTGGAGGTTCCAGTCCATACGCAGCTCACTCGGAGGCAGAGTGGCATACGGCATGGGGCAATAGTTCATGGCAGCAGAAAACAGCAAAAGGAGCAAGGTCAGAAGGGGGAGAGCAGTGAGCCTCTTTCCCCCCTTACATTGTATGCAGGCGTCCATCCCAGGGCGGGTGTAGCTCTCACACCCATAATCCCAGCACTGGACCGTGGATCAATCCAAACCTCTAGAAGCCCGCCCCATGACTGCATGAGGCTTTGGGGGAGCATCCAGATGCAAACCGTGACAGGTGTCTCTCCTTGCTGTTCACCCAGGAGATACATCATTCTCTGACTTTCTCAATGAAGTTACCTTACTTTATCGTGTGTTCAAGCACTTAAAGTCTTTTTTCTAAATTATACTCTCTTAGGAAAGTAGGTAAGGCGGGAAGGGTGTGTTTGTCTTTTTTTTTATTGATTGACCTTTCAGAAGATGGAAACTAGGTCTAGGAAAGGGGAAAGTAAATATAAGATATTAACAGAAGAGAAAGTGGAGGGGCCCTTAAGTAGTGAGGGAGACGGAGAATAAACTCAGTTTGGACTTGCCGTGTACCATACCAAGAAAGATAAATAACACATAATTCCTGCCTTTGAGTAGCTGATGGTTTAGAGTAGAAGTTCCTAACCTTCTGAGTTCAACATGTATTCAACCCACTCACTTTACTGAGAAAGACAGTCTGGGCTGTGACACTGACAGATAAGTCCCTTCACAGATGATGTACGATTCCAAGCTTGGGATCTACAGCTCCTCCCCTTTCTCAAAGAGTTGTAGATGTTGCTCTCGATTCCCTGCCTTCATTTCTCACAAGCGCAAAGAGTACAGGTGACAGGGCTGGTTGATGAGGACCTATCGCTGGTGCTAGTGGGGGGCTCTGATGGACTTAAACCAGTTATCCTTTCTTTTTGGTTCAAGGGGAGGCATGTGACCTATGTTTCCCTGGAGAGAACACCTAGAGTGCAGCCTGACACTGTGGGAGGGGCCGAGAGCAGCCCTCTGCTGGATGTGGCGTGGTGGACCGTGAAACCTGGCATTGGTGCTGTGGTTTTGCTGCCCTAAAGGAAATCAATCTTCAATAAACTCAGCAGAGCCAAGAGAACAGTAGATCTAAGGAGTTAGAGCCACGTAAAAAGGGTGCTTAAGTCTGTGTAACACACACCTACAGATCACACACACATACACACACACACACACACATCATTGTTTATATTTTAGTATAGGAGTTAATACACTTTCTTAACTGTGTGACCAAGTTTGAGTTGGGTGTTGGAACCTGCTGATCATGCTGATTCACACAAACAATTTTTCAACACTGTGGCTAGGAACCCTTCTGGTTTAGTGAAAGTTCAAATAAGTTACTAGTCTGACAAAGGAAACAAATTATACAGTACTGATAACATTAAAATCTGAGTAAGGAATGGCACTAGGAAAGATATCCTTGGATTGGGGTGATCATGGATAGTAGTTGTGATACATAGTCAAGGAGACAGAAAACAGGAGAGAAAAGTTCAGAAAAAATGCACTGTACTTATATCTCTTGATTGGCTTTATGTATAAATATAGAGAAATATTAAAGAGGACTTCTAACCATAAAGCTATAAATTCAGAAACAGTGTGGTAGAGGCATTGCTGGAAGAGGCCCCTTTGGATATCAGTTGGTAGGTTTGGACACGCTAATTTAAATATGCTACAAGATTGCTGGACTTAGCACTGAAGCTCACACCCAAAGTTGCAGATATGTTACAACAATCTGGGACGCCTGGAGTATTAATGCAACCAGGGAATGAAATGAACATTTGATCATTAGCAGAAAAAAGAAGCATTCCAGGTGTACCAGAGCTAGTTTGAGTGAATGTAGCGTATTTCAACTAACATGACAAAAGGGCCTCCAGAGATGGCAGTGCAGTGGATTCATTATTTTGGCAAATAAGATGTACCACGTCCTTCAACTACAGTGTTCGTACATTTCTTTAAGATTATTTTCTCTCTCTCCCACTCTGCTTTCCCACTTTCACTTTTTTCCTTCATTTCTCTTGTGTGTGGATGCTGACCTTTATGTATCTCCTCATATACTGAGATCGTTAGTGCTAGTAACTGCAGGTGTAGTTTACATAACTTCAGCCTTAGTGCTGGGCAGTTCCTTGAACTTGACTGAATTCGGGAAAATTTTAACATTTCCTGGAAACTGCTTGCGTCAGCTCAAGTATCCCTGATAAAATGCACCCTGTGCGCTCTGTGCACAACATGTGGGCAGAGAAAAGACAAAGCAATGTTCCAGCTGTTTAAATAATGAGCGCAGGATTCCCTTCAGGGGGTTCCTTTGTGTAGGAAAGAAAGTTCAGGCAGGATGGAGTGGGCAGGACGCCTGCAGGGTGTCTGAAAAATTAAGTGGGAAGAAGACAGCATGGCCATAGGAAGGCCTCTGAGCACCAAGATTCTGCAAAAGAGTTAAGGCAGAACCAGAAACATCTCTGATTTTCCTATTTCCAAACACACCTTGGTGAGTATTTATGATAGCTGCAGGGGCAGAAATGGGTGAATACTATTTGGAAAACTCCAAGCCTGGCATTTCTGTCTCTTAAATCCTAAATTTTATCTTGCTGGTCTTACTGGAAATGGGCACTTTCACCCAGGTCAGTTATATGGCAGGGAATTCTTAGAAACCAAATGTGTCCTCTTTCTGGTTCTAAATGCTCAACTTTCTAGGTTATAGCAGGGCTAGTAATCGTGAACCAGCCCATGTAGAGCTCTACTGAGTCTTACCAGGTTGGGACTCTCCCAACTCAGCTTTGTTAGAGAACCAACCTGCCTGCCTTCCTCTTCCTCTTCTCTCTCTCCCACCATTTATTCAAAGGATAGCTCAGAGAGCACCAGCAGGTGTCAGGCACTGTGATTGGGGTTGGGAGTATGAAAGTGATTCAGGTGGGTTTCTGGACTACACAAGGCTAGTCCCTAGTTGAGGACCCAAAAGTTAAGAGAGTGTATGAAAGGAAGAATGTCAGGAAGAACCCAGAGCTGTGAGGACACAAGGCCAAGGGGAGTTCCCTGGTAAGGAGTGTGCATGCCTATCTAATTACACTGCGGTCCAAGGGGGTCTCCAAATGCCTCCAGAAAAGGGGGCGCCGAAGTGCACCAGCTACTAGGAGCTTCTGATACCCAAGAATAATATTTTAGGTGGTGAAACAATACTCTCATGCAGTCCCCTGAGAAGCTGATATTGCAAAATTTCCCTAGTCTTTGATATACTGTTGGTTGGAGAGAAAATTATCTTTTTTTCCCCAAGAGAATATAATTGGACAGCTTTTATATCCAAATTAAAAATAAACATAAATATATATATTTTTGACTCAGCAATTCTATTTCTAGGCATCTGCCCCCAGACACAGTCTGAAGAATGTACAAGGACAGACGCAAAAGGAACTTCATTAGTTTTTTTGTAATAGTGAAAACTTGTACTAACCCAGTGCACAATGATGGTGGAATGGCTGAATAAATTATTGTGCATAACAGGATGCTATGCAGCAATTTAAAATAATAACAATAATCACATAGAGAGTTGTATCCTGAGTGGAAAAGGCTTAGGAAAAAGGGTGTGGCAGAGTAATTTATGTAGCTTGTTTTCAATTGCTTAACAGTCGAACACGCACATACACATACCATAGGTCTGCCTGTTTCAGCAGGTAGAAAAAAGCATGGAAAGCTGTGCATCAGGTTGCCTGGAGCTCCTGTAGCTGGACAGGAGTGATTTGAGGAATAGAGAAGAGGTTAGGTAAGAAGGACGTTAACTTGTACTTTATATGTTGCTAAATACTAGAATTTTTCTTTGAACCTTGTATATGTATTCATGTCTCACGCCCCTAAAGTATAACAAATACATTTTAAATTCCTGTGGCATCTGAAATGCCACCTGTGGTACAAGGCAGGAAGCGTCTCCAGAGAAGTGGTGAATTTCAGCTGCGCAGAAATGGTCTTTGGCGTCCTGACCATTCCCATAGGGGAGAAGGCCTTAAACTTGATTTTTACAAGCTGAATCAAGGGTTCTAAGGCAGTTGCTTGTGAATGTGTGACATCTTAGTTGAGCCCTGGCTCTGCCTGTATGGCACTTCAGTGACAATTCGAAAAATGCAAGGTTTAGTCAACTTAACTAGTTGCTTTAACTACCAAACTTTGCCCATCCTTCCTACATACAAATGACTGATATCAATGAAACCAGTTACGCTTGGTTTCATGACACAGACAATAAGCCTAATTATCAGACTGAAACATTGCCTTTTCCACAAGTAGCTGCCCCTTCTTTATAGACATAACTAAAGATGTGCAAGGTGCTCTCCTGCTACTAATTTGAATTGTTTGTTTCTTTGTTCAAACAATCGTTGGAGCAGATTCTTGGCAGGACTGGGGGAGGCGGTCCAAGGCTTTCTTAGTCCAAGAGACAAAATCAGTCTTGTTTTCTGGGAGGCACACGGGAAGACTGGACTTTGGAGTCTGGCAGACCTGCGTCTGAGCCCTGTCTCTGACCCACACTGGCTCTGTGACTGTGAGCCAGTTTTCAACATCTCCGGACCTTACTTTTCTCATTTGTAGATGTGGAGAATATTTGCAGTTCAGCTGTTTGCTGTGTTCAGCTCGTTCAGCACCTCCTGCAGTGCCTGCCACGTAGATCTGTTTTATTGAAATCGTGTTGAAGAAAAACACTTTTGTATCTGTTTTTAGAGATGTTTCATCCTAAAACAATTATTTGGTCCAAAGCTTTCATTTCCATTTGCCTTTATCAATTCAGCAGTCTCTCTCTTGAGAAATAGCCTGGGCTTTACTAGGTTAAAGGGCAGTATGTTTTGGGGGTGGAGTGGAGGCAGCACAGATCAGGGGTCCTCTTGGGATTTCCTACTTCCTAGAACATATCCGTGGCTTCAAAATGTTTGGTAAAAAATGAAAACAAATTTCAAGGAGCTGTTAATTGCAAGGGAAATAGGATTTGAGAATGTTTTCCAAGAACATACTTGGGCAGGTAGTAGCTATTTGATCTGATTTTTATGGGCACTTTTGCCTTACAGCTCTCCCTATTCTGCCAATGTAGTAAGAGCCCTTGGGAGGTGAGAGAGCAAGCAGCCCTGGTGCAGTTCCCACGTACTTCCTGGTCCCCTTTGGAATGACAGAAGAACAAAGGCAGGTACAAAGGACGTGAGTATGAGTAGCTTCTTGTGTCTGGAAGGTTCACTGAGGTCCAGGAACAGTGAACCATATTAAAATCTAACTTGGAACACTGTCTGCATGTCCAAGGGACCTGGTGAGAGCCGTATGAGAGTGGCTGAATTTCCCATGGACTGAGCTGCTGTGAATGGATGGACTACCCAGTCCCTTGGCTGGAGCAACCATGAAGGGAAGCAGGGTGTTTCCTGGAAGATGCTTCTTGCCAAGTTGCTTGCCCAGGTTGGCAAATGAGTGAGCACACAAAAGCTGCCCAGCCGGAATGCTGTGGATCCTGGATTTTAACGCACAGCGGCCAGCTTCAGAATCTGATGCTAAACTGTAGGGCACGGAACAGTTATAGGAGTTCTGTTCCAGTGTATCACGAAGGTGATCTTGGGCAAGTGGCTGACTTTCACTGCAGCCTCAGTTTCCACATCTGTAAAAATGGCAGTCATCAGAGCCATGTAGTAAGGATTAAATACAGTAATTCCCCCTTATCCATGGTTCTTCTCTCGAAGTTTCCCATGGTTAACTGAGGTCTAAAAATGTTAAATAGGAAATTCCAGAAATGAACAATTCACAAATGTTAAGTTGGGTATTGGGTTTGGGTAATGTGATGATATTTCTCACCACTTCACTCTGTCCTATTCTGTTTCACCCTCTCCTGGGTCATGCATCATCTCTTCATTTAGCACATTTAAACTGTATATGCTACCCTCCCTATAGGAACTTAGTAGACACCTTAGTTATCAGACCAACTATTGTGGAATCACGGTGCCTGTGTTCAAGCAACACTTATTTTATGCAATTGCACAAAGCATGAGACTAGGGATGCAGAGGAGGCCCTAGGGGAAGCAACGTGGGAAGAGAGATTAACTAGGTAGTGGGTGGCAATGCCATAGAGCATATAGGAAAAAATATGGTATATATAGGGTTAAGCTCCTATTCTGTGGTTCTAGGAATCCGATGGACATCTGGGAATGTATCCCTGATGGACAAGAGGGACTTCTGTACATCTGGAATTTATCCAACAGTGCCTGGCAATAGTGCTCGTCTATGATTGCTTATTTTTTTTCATGAATCCTGGATCCCTACAATAGCACGGACAAGCAGGCACTACTGCTACTTCATCATGAGGAAGTTTAGGCTCGGGGCTGTGAAGGGACGCATCTAGAAGAGTAGGTGGGTCAGTGGCAGAGACAGAGCCCTCTGGCTTGCTGTGATCAGATTAGCTCCTAAATGTCAATGATACAGTTTACAGTGTGTAGTTGGTGAAGGGCAGAAGAGGGGCATTAGTTGATGGCGAGGGAAATGTAAGTGGACATAGGAAGCATTCCTTTTATTTCTCTCAGGGGTGGGCTGTTTGCGTGTTCCACTTGGGCTCCTGACCAGTGCTCTGGGCCTCTTCCGGGTTTTCAGGCCCAAAGCCCTCTTACGCCCTGGTGAAAGTCTTCCTTCACCTGTCCTCGGCAGCAGGGATATAGAGAATCAGGTTGCTTCTTTCCTACAGAGGGAGAGGGCAACCAGGCAGCCAGGCCTGAACCAGCAGAGGTGGCAGTGTGTGAGAGCGTGGAGGGTGGGGGTCCCTCTGCAGAGCAGCAGAGCTGCGCACAGACACTTCATGCCTGCTAGGCTGTGGCAGAAACCTAACTCTGGAGTCCTCCATGTGACAGGAAGCTGCTTCTCTGAATAAGTCCGTGCTCAGTGTGCAGCTGTGTGGACGGCTCAGGGCGTGAGGACAGCAGAAAGCTCTGCCAGGCAGTCTAGCAAATAAATAAGTAAATAAAGAGGAAAGAAAAGGCCAGGATGAAAACCCTCTGCAAGAGATTTTTAAACCTTTTGGTATTACATTCACAATGAAGACATATGCTGCTCTTGGGACTGGGGCTGTACAAATCTACAAAACTTTCTAGATAAAATTATTGTTGTAAAGTAGCCTTCAGTAGTTATTCAGCACTGTTTACCAGGTACCTACCTGATGCCTGGCACTTGCTGAGTGTTGGGTGGGGCAGGGAACACGGGGAGCCCCTATCCTGCCTTCAGGAAGCTCATATTCTAGAAGGGAGAAAGACTTCAACTGAGTAGTCAAAATAATCACTCCATGAATTACAACAAGGGCTACCATAATGTGGGGGAAGGCAAAGCATAGGGGAACCTGATCTAATTTGGTGGAGGGGGCACTTAGACAAAGCCTTTTGGAAGAAATCACCAATTGTGCGTTTATGTATTTCTAAATGACCAGCAACCTGAAACCTTATGGGCTCAAACCAACAATTTTAGCTCACTCACAATTCTGTGTCAGGAAACCAGAAAGGACTTTGCTGGCTGCTTCTTCTCCACTCCAGATGGCACCACTCTTGGCATCTGGGGCAGGAGGGTCCTTTTCCAAGACACCTCACTGCATGAGCAGAGCTTGTCCCATGGTGGACGTGACTGGGGCTGGGCGACGGCTGGAGTGCAGCTGGGGCTGCCGGCCCTGGCTGCTCAGATGGTTTAGGCTTTACAGAGCAAGAATTTTAAGAAACCAGGAAGCAGGTCAAAGCTTTTTGGGTTCTAGTCTCACGCATTCCAAAATGTCACCTCTGCTCCCATCTATTTATTGGTCAAGCAAATCACTATGGCCGGTGGAGGATTAAAGCAAAGTGGATTAGATTCTCCCTTTCCCGAGGAGGAGCAAGGAATTTGTGGTCACTTTAGCCTACTAAACCAGGAAAGAACCAATATGCAATATTAGTGAGGCCCCCAAGATCAGTCAGGTGGAGGCAGTGACTCTGCCTCTGAGGTCAAAGTCAGGCGCAGGGCTGGGGAAGAATTTAGAATTTTTGACATTTACATTCATTTATTCACTTTGGAGTCAGAAAGCCAACAGATGTGAATTGGGCACCTCCTATGTGTAGCTACGTAGCAAGGTCGGCAAGCAGTTCTCCTGACAAAACCTAGCACTCCTTCTTAAAAGTAAAGTTTCATTGGAACAAAGTTAGACCCATTTGTTTTTGTGTATGACCACTTTCACACTACAGTGGCAGAACTGATACTTGAAAGAGAAACCATGTATTCCACAAAGGCTAAATTATTTACTCTGTGGCTTTTTATAGAAAATGTTTCCTGATGTGTGCTATATAGCTTCCATTAATTAAACACTTATGATAATTACTGGGTTAGGGATTTATGTGCATTAAGTCTTTTGATCTTAATGGCAGGCCATTCAGAAAGTATTATCCCAATTGTATAGATGAAACATAGAGATTCAAGGAGGTTAAATAACATTTCAACAGTCACGTAATTAATAGGTTGTTGAACTGAGATTTGAATCTAAATTGTTGACATGAAGGACTTGGCTCTTTAGGATATTTAGGATGGATTTTCAAGAGACACATATAATCTATTGTGATAGTGTTAATTACTGCACATAAAGTGTCCCTGTGGTTAAACATAGAAGCAGGTCCTCTGAGGCGAGCATGAAGTGTTCATATTTTGGTCAGAAAGTCGGCAGAGGAACAGGAAAGGCGAGTGGGTGGGTGGGAGAAAGGCAGATTTGGTCTGATTACTGAGGGACTGCCTAGGGCTCAGGCCCATCTGCCCATGGTCTGGAAGCCTGGTCCATGCCCTAGGGTGCCCTTTTCAGGTTGCTGCTTCCAAGTGGGGCTAGAGGAAAGTTAGGGAGGTAATAACAGGAACACAAAGACAGACAGATGAGAGAAAACTCATGAGAGCTGCAGCAGCTCGAATAGCGGTTTCTTAAAAATGTTCATGTCTAAATAACTAGAAGCTGTGGTTATGTTGCTATACAGTAAGGGAAACTAAGGTTGTGGATGGAATTAAGGCTGTTAATGAACTGACATTAAAATAATGAGAAAAAAAATCTTGGATTATCCAATAAGCTCAATGAAATGACGAAGATCCTTCCAATATAGAGGTTGGGGTAAAAACAGAAGTCAGAGTTAGAGAAAGATTGGAAGATGCTAAACAGCTGCCGTTGGAGATGGAGGAAGGTGCCAAGAGCCAAGTAATGCAGTCAGCCTCCTGAGGCCCAAAAGGAGAGGTGGCACATTCTCCCTGGAGCCTCCAAAATGGCCCACCTTGCTAACACCTTGATTTTGGCCCAGTGAGACTTCTGAACTCGAGAAGCATAAGTAATAACGTGGGTTGTCTTAAGCCACTAGGTATAAGGTAGGTTGTTACAGGAGCGTCAGGAAACTAACAACCCACCTGGCCATCATATTGTGCTGATCCCATGTTCGTTGCTCATCGTGAAGAAAATGTACGTGACATTTCTAGAGCATGCTTTGTGGGCTGTGGGTTTAGGGTGATAGCAAGAGATTCTCAATTTGAAGAACTGATTCTTTCCATGGTAAAAATGATTTGATATGACAGTACGATCAGTTGGATATCAATTTGTCTTCAAAGGGAGACAGACAGCACAATGGTTCCTAAGAACTTGAACTTAGGACCAAGACGGATTGCACCTACCAAGGACATAAGCAAAGTTATGTCTCACTTGCTTCTTCTAAATGAGAACAACAGTGATAACTCTTTCATGACATCACCCTGAGGATTAATTAACACTGGTTTTATATACATATTACATCCTTAATGAATACATGTTTTTGGTACCTTTTTATTTTAAAAATTAAAAACTGACAAAACAACAATGAAGCCAAAACCAAAATAACACAAGAACAGCAAACATGATACATGACCTCAAGACAAAATGGTAAGCTTCCTGGCGGTGTTTTCACCCATTTCAGATATTTTCATGGTGCATAAACGTTGAGTGAAGCATGGATACGGATGTCCATCTCTCTGATTATTTTTTTAATGTCGGTCAGAAATGCATCCAGAAGATCTTATCTTCCACTTTGCAACTGAAGGACAAACCAGTCTGTGTGTGGAGCGCAGACTCAGCCACTCTGGGTGTTTCTGGGGATCTCCCTTCTGCTTCCGCAGAGGCACAGCCAGTGATCTCACACTGAGGACTGATGCCTCCCTCTGCCTTCACACTGTGTAAGTGGTGAGTTTGCTCAGTTTTCCTGTGGTCTTCCATTCCACTCAGGCCTTTTATTTACAGAGACAAACATATACACCTTTCACACAGCTGTCCCTGGGAGCCAGCAAAAGATCGTTCCTCATATAGGCACCTGGAGTGTGTGGTTCAGTTTCTTGGCTAAATATCAATGTTTGCTCTGTTTATAAGTGTCTGATGAGGCAAAGTGGCACAGATGCTTCAGAGAGGCTTGCTGTGCTGGTTCCCTGGGGGAAAATCCCCCAAACCAGTCTCCCTGGCAGCACAGTCCTGGTGTGCTGACTGACTTGTTTGCTGATTAAATTCTTAACCCATACCTATTAGGGGCTTACGTCAGTTTTGCGTCTTTGATCCTTGATTTTGCAGTGTTTTGGTTCTCAATTTTTTTTTTTTCAGTAAACTGCATAAATGACTCATCAGCAGGAAATGTGGATAGATAGTCGACTTAACTAAACATACAAATTAACACACCTCTCTTTTGTGGGGAGGGTTTGCTTAAAGTGGAAAGAGCCTTGGGAGGAGAGATGGTAGTTACTAGCGCCAAATCTTGTGTTTTCTCTAAGATTAGAGGCCTATCCTCAGGGTAAGAGGAGCATGAGGCCAGCTGCTAAGGAGACATGTCATGTGGGGAATTTAGGATTACTAGCACAAAATGGATAGCTTCTTTGCTAGGACTTTAAGTGATTTTTAGTTATCTGACAAGTGCGTACATATGTTCCTGTTCTCTAAACTCTATGACTTATCTTTCTTGTCATTCATTTGACCCACGCTACAGCCTCATATAAACAGAGATGTATTTCTCTTGCTCACTAAACAGTCAGTAATAATGATCACTATTAAACCTACCAGTAAAACAGAGTTTTTTTTTCTTTTGGCAGTACTGGGGATCGAACTCAGGACCCTGCGCTTGCTAGGCAAGTGCTTATTCCACTGAGCTATATCCCCAGCCCCTAGTAAAACAGAATTATACTTAGCATCTAGATGGAATCGTTATGGATGGGCACAGTCTTATGGGTATGAAGATTTTTTATTTAAAGGATCCACATGCCATTTGACTGAAATCTTCCTAATTTCCATGTAAACAGCTTTGTGAGCATGGCAATCACAGCGAGCAGGTGCAAGAATCTGTCTTGTATTCTTAACCAACATGAAAGAGGCGAAATGGCGGTGGTGATGAAAGCATTGCATGCAATGCCTTTCCATATTTCATGTCTGGACTAAATCCAAGTTTCAAAGTTCAGGGGGAGGGGCTCTAGTATGCTGAAGACTTGATTTAATGACTCAGGAGAACTGTTTTCTCCCTTTGTTCAGGCCTGGTGACCAGCCCCCTCAGCTCCCCAGTTCCTTCCATCTTCCCAGTGCCTAGGGTGGGTATTTCCCCATCTTCCACGCCCTGAGCTCTGCTGAGACCTCGCCGAGACACCACAACACAGGGAGGAAGGCTGACTCCGCATGTTTCTCTTCATTAGAGTCTTTCCCACTTCCTATAGGAAATGTAAATCTCTAACTTTCTTACTGGCAATTCTGAGACCTGGCAAACTAAAGATAAACACTAAGGTTACATAGCATCAAACCATGATGAAACTGAAGCGACATGGCTAAGTTCTAACATTTTTTGTGTTTTAAAGTAATTTCTAATATTGACATATATGGACTAAATCAGGGTAAACCAACATTAACACTCAGTTAAAAGCTTATTTGCTAAAGGATAACATTTCTGAGGGTAACATTTCTAAGGTATTTTAAATATTTGGCCAGTTCACGGTCTTCCGTAAGCAGGAAGATTTGATCTTATGTTTTAAAAATTTATGAATATGGGAAAATGACTTAATATCAGTGCTTGTGTGTGACCCGTATTGTATATTTGACCTCTCAGACAATTGCTTCCATCGGCACATAAAACACTTGAATGATTTCAGTAATTGGATTTTTGCTATGAGAGGTCTTACAATAGAACTAAGACCTACTGTTTGGAGGGAGCCCTGCTAACATATGCATATCGACATCACCTATATCTATCTCTTTCTAAATAAATCCTCACTATCTGTCTTGTCCATCATATGGGTTTTGGACAGACTTATTCTATTTAAACTGTAAGTATTGATGTATAAACTTGTTCTGATTAAGGAATTTTTCTAAAAGCCAGGCATGGTGGCTCATGTCTGTAATCCCAGCACTCAGGAGGCTGAGGCAGGAAGATTGTTGCAAGTTTGAGACCAGCTTGGGCTATAAAGTAAGCTCAAAGCCAGCCTGAAGTGCATAGCAAGACCTTGTCTCAAAAAGACAAAAAAAAAAAAAAAAAAAAAAGAAAAGAACTTTTCTATCACAGAAAAGAAACTTAAATAATTTATGTTTACTCATAAAGATAGAGAATTAAATTATGGTTACCACCACTTAAATGTAATATATCAAAAATTGGTTCAAGGCAGAGGAAATCCCAAAATCCTTACTAAAATCTCAAATAACTTAATTAAACTTTAAAATACCTTGAGGACCAAGCACACGCTTCCATAGCTCCTCTGTGAGCCGCTCCTAGTGGAGGGCCGGGCCCACTCCCTTCCTGATGTGATTGCCTCTCTTTGTGCACAGCACCCTTTCTGTTTCTTTTTTTATTTTTCTTTTTAAAGTTTCAGCTTTAGGGAAGCCTTTCTCAGTTTCTTGTTTCATTAGTATATGTTTGCAATACATAATAATTACATTTATCTTGGGAAATTGATACACATGCATATCGCATTTTAGTCATTTTTCCATTGTTGACATTTTTTTCCTGATTCCTCTCATAGCAGAAATTATGAAAGAGTTTTCCATTTATTGCCTGTCTCCTCTGCTTTTAAACTTCTTGAGACCAGGACTATGCTTATTTGGATCACCGCTAAATCCCCAAGTCCTGGCAGTGTCCCATAGTTGGTGGACATAAAATAAATATTTGCTGATTAAATGACTCTCTTTCTATAAAGATTTATGATGCCTGGGCAGCCTTTATCCAGACATCCCAGAAAGTTAGGGCACTGATTCCTTTTCAAAACCTCTCTTTAACCTCAAAAACTAAAGTCCTTTTTTAATATCATAAAAAAATCAAAGTTTTGATAAAGCTCATTATGGACAATGAGTGAGAATGAATTTGTTCTTTGGAACAACAGACATCACATATGCTTGTACCTGTTTTTATTTTGTTAAGCGTAGTCAGATAGGACAATGGTTACAGCCTCGGAGGCCTGAGCCAGGTGCCTTGGATTAGAATTTTCAGCCTGTCATTTAACAATGGGGAGATAAAGGGCATGTGAAGAATTCAGTGCGCCTCAGTTTCCTTGTTCATCAAATGCAAGTAACAGTACAGCCCATCTTATAACGATGGTAGTGAGAATTAAGTGAGTCCATGTATAGAAAGACTCCGAAGCACTGCCTGGCACAGAGTAACTGTGTTCTAAGTACTGACTACAGTCATATTTCTAATGTGTTACTATTTTATGACATCACTACTATATTCCTATTTTTATTCAGCAAGTTTATGATCACTGAACACTTTCTCATTGTGTATTTTACCCCATGTAGTAGAAGCTATTTTTTATAGTTAAGTTTATTGGTACAGTTTAGATATGCATGGTGATCACATTTATCACAGAGAATTTGTACCTGTACCCGATAGATATGTCTTAGCTCCTCCTTTTTTCCCCATTCCCCTCCCCTCTCTTCAACCCCTCCTCCCCTCCTTATTTTACAGAGCTTTCTTTCCATTTTATCCTTTTTTTGTCCCACAATTCCCCTTTCCTTTTGAAAAATTACTTCCTACTTTGCAATATCTATTATACATATTGGTTCCTATTTACACTTTTAGTTTCTCACACAAGAGAGACAATGTGATATTTATACATATGTGTTTATTTCACTTAAGACTATGGTCTCAAGGTCCATGCATTTATAAATGTCTCAAATTTATCCTTTTTTATGGCTGCGTAGTACTCCATTTTATTAAAAAATCAAATCTTTTTTATCCATTTGTTGGTTGATGGGCATTGGGGGAGAGTTTGTTTAAAATGGAAAAAGTCTTGGGAGATTTCTGCATCAAATTTCTAAGATTTAGCTCTTGCAAACGCTGATATAAACATGGGTGCACATATATTGCTATAGTATGATGCTTTTAATTCTTTTGCAAAGATACCAAGAAGGGGGACAGCTGGGAAAAATTGGGACCTCTAGTCCTAGTGTTTTGAGAAACCTCAAAAACATTGATTTCCATAGAGGTTGCACAAGTCTACACTCCCACTAGCAGTGGAGAAGGGTTTCTTTACCCCACAGCCCCATCAGCATTTGTTATTGGTTGATTTGTTTCTAAGACCCATTCCTTCTGGACTGAGATGGCATCTCAGTTGTTTTAATTTGCCTTTCTTAAGAGACCAGAGCTATCAAACATTTTTTATTATTTATTTTCCATAGTTCTTCTACTAAGAAGTATCAATTCATTTCAGATGCCCATTTTTGGATTGGGTCTTTAAATTTGGAGGATCTTATCTTTTTTTTCAATTCATTGTATGTTCTAGATATTAGTACTTTGCCTGAAGAACAACTGGCTTTCACTCTGTTGGTAATTTCTTTTGCTTAGTAAAAGCTTTTTAATAACACCAGATCCCAGTTGTTGATTCTTTGTAGTGTATCTTGTGCAGTTGGGGATTGTTTATGAAGTCTTCACCTACATTTGTGCCTTCAGGAGTTCTACCTATTCTATCTTACACAGCTTTAGTGTTTCTGTTGATCTTTCATCTGTTTTGATTTTAGCTTAGTACATGGTGAAAACATGGGTCTAGTTTTAGTTTTTGGCATGAGTAAAGCCAGTTTTCCCAGCAACATTTATTAAAGAGGCTTTCTGTTTTCCAGTAAATGTGCTTGGCCCCTTTGTCAAAGATAAAATGCTGAGTGTGCTTAAAGTTGTTTTTGCCTCTTCTTATCTGTTCCATTGATCCCTAGGTCTGTTTTTTTTTTTGTCAGTACCATGCTGTTTTTATCACAGTATCTCTACAGTACAATTTCATTCAGTGTTTGTGATGCCCCTGCTTTGCCTTTGTTGCCCAGAATTATTTTTGCTATTCTCGGTGTCTTCTGGCTCCAAATGAATTTTAGGAATGTTTTCTCTAGTTCTGTGAGGTATGCTGATGGTATTTTGATTGGGATTAAATTAATCTGTATGACAATTTTGGGAATATGGTCATTTTTGCTATGTTGGTTCTTCCTACCCATGAGCAAGCGATATCTTTCCATTTTCTGATATTCTCTTCAACCTCCATTTTCAAAGTACTTTAGTTTTCAATGTAGAGATTTTTTTACTTCCTTTGTTAGATTGATTCCTAAGTACTTCATTTTTTCCAATGCTATTGTGAAAGATGTGGTTTCTCTAGTCTCTCTTTCTGTGAATTTGTTATTTGTGTACAGGAATGCTATTGATTTTTGAGTGTTGACTGTGTAGCCATCTATGTGACTGAATCTGGTTATTAAATCTAGAAGTCTTTTGGTGGAGCTTTTGGGATCTTCTATGTAGAATATTATGTCATAAAGATAATTTAACTTCTTCCTTTCCTATTCTTATTCCTTTTATTTTTTTCTCCTGTCTAATTGCTCTTGTTAATGTTTTCAGAAGTATACTGAATACAAGTAGTGACAGTGGACATCCTTGTCTTGTTCCTGATTTTAGAGAGAAAGCTTTCAGTTTTTGACCAGTTAGTATGATGTTAGCTGTTAGTTTATCATAGAAGGCTTTTATCAGATTGAGATAAAGATCCTCTATTCCAATTTTCTGTAGGTTTTTTTTTTATCATGAATAGATGTTAGACTCTGTCAAGTCCTTTTCTGCATCTAGTGAAATTATTATATGATTTTTGCTCTTGGTTTTGTTAATATGGTGTATTATATTTATTGATTTGCATATTTTGAACCATCCCTGTATCCTGGGATGAATCCTTCTTGGTCATGGTGTATAAGCTTCTTGATGGTTTGCTGAATTCTGTTTGCCAATATCTTTTTGAGGATTTTTACCATTTTGTTCATTACGGAAATTGGCCCGTAGTTCTCTTTTTGCTAGGTCCTTCTCTGGTTTTGGTATCAAGGTAATACTTGCTTCCAGGAATGACTTTGGGAGTATTGTTTCCCTTTTAATTTCATTAAAGGGTTTAATAAGTAATCACATTAGATATTTTCTAAATTATCTTGTAGAATTCAGCAGTGAATCCATCAGGATCTGGGCTTTTCTTTGTTGGAATATTTTTAATTATACTTTCAATATAATTGACTGATATTTGGTTATTTAGAATTTTTGTATCTTCTTGATTCAACTTTGGTAATTCATATGCATTTAGGAATCTGCCTTCTGTGTTTTCTACCTTATTAGAGTAAAGGTTCTCAAAATAGGTATTGATGATCTTCTGGATTTCACCCTTTTCATTCCTAATTGCATGAATTTGAGTCTTTTCATGCCTTTTTTGATAAGATTGGTGATGGGTTTGTCAATTTTAATCTTTCAGTGAATCAACTCTTTGATCCATTTTTTTTCTGTTGTTTTATTTGTCTCAGTTGCATTAGTTTCTGCTCTGATCCTTATAATTTCCTTCCTTGCATGAGCTTTGGGCTTGATTTAGTCCTCTTTTACTAGAAGTTTGAGCTCATTCTATTTTCAAGAAATTACTTTCAACATTTATTTGAGCTCTTCTGTTTTCCTTATGTGAGAATACAATGCTATTAATTTTCTTCTTAAGACTGCTTTCATTACATGGCATAAGTTCTGGAATGTTTTATCAGTATTATAATTTAATTGTAGGTACTGTTTAATTTATTCTTTAGTTACATCTATGACTCACTGATTGTTCTGTAGGGTGTTATTTAATTTCCATGTGTTTATGTGCTTTCCTTTGCCATTGAGTTTCAATTTCATTGTGCTATGGTCTAATAATATGCATGGGATAATTTTAATTCTTTTACACTTACTTAAGCATATTCTGTGGGTTAGTATATGGTCTATTTTGGAGAACATCCCATGTGAAGCTGTGAAGAATGTATATTCTGATGGTGTGGGGTGTAGCAGTCTGTAGACATCATCTAAGTCCATTTATTCACAGGTTTGGTTCAGTTCTGATATTTCTTTGTTGTTTTTTTGCCTAGTTGATCTATTTGTGACAATGGGATATTACGGTCACCATTACAGTTGTGTTAGTGCTTATATGATTTTTCACATGTATCAATATTTGTTTTATATAGGTGGGGTGGCCCTGTATTTGATGCATATATATTAATGATTGTTATCTCTTCTTGTAATTTTACCTTAACAAATATGTTGTGTCCTTTATCTCTTTTGATCAGTCTTGGCTTGAAGTTCACATTGTCTGCAAATAGAATAGATACCCTCCTTTTGTCTGGGTTCCTATTGCATGGAGTATTGTTTCCCATTCTTTGACCTTAAATCTATGAATTTATTGTTGAGTTAAATGTGTTTCTTGAATGAAGCATATTGTTGTATCTTGTTGCTTGATCCATTCTGACAGTCTATTGTTTTGATTAGTGAATTGAGATCATTTACATTGATGGTTATAACTGATAAGTATTGGCTTTTCTTTGTTATACAATTTTCTTGTTAATAGTTCTCTATCTTTCTCCTCTGTTTAATTGCTCCCCTTGCCTGGTGGTTTCTTTTTTTTTTTTTTTTTTTTTTGGTGGTACTGGGGATCGAACTCAGGACCCTGGGCTTGCTAGGCAAGCACTTATTCCACTGAGCTATATCCCCAGCCCCGCCTGGTGGTTTCTTTCTATTGGTACTCTTGGAATTGTGAGCCTTACTTTTTCTTTCTAGAATATCTTTCAGAACTCTTTGTAGAGCTGGTTTTGTTGTCATTAATTCCTTCATTTGTTCTTTTCCATGGAAGTATTTTATTTCTACATTAATTTTAAAAGATAATTTTGCAGGATACACCAATCTGGACTGGAATTTGTTTGCTTTCAGGGTTTGAAATACTTCACTCCAAACTTTCCTTGACTTTATCAGTTTATATTGAGAAGTTTGCTGTGATTCCAACGGGTTTTTCTTTATAGGTGATTTGTTTTTTTCTTTAACACTTTTTAATATTGTGTTCTTGTGATGAATTTCTGGAATCTTGATTATTATATGCCTTGGTGTAGATTTGTTTTGGTCACGACTAATTGAAGTTATTTATGCCTCACTCACTGTATGTCAAATTCTTTATGCATGCTTGAGAAGTTTTCTGCTATTACTTCCATGAAAAATTTTTTGTATGTCATCGTGCTGACTCCTGAATTTTCATTGACTACAATCAGTTTATGTTGTTCTTCTTTGCATTGCCTTGCAGTTGCTGGATTGTTTTTCATGGTTCCTTGCTATTTTTAAGACAGTCTTCTTTTTGATCACGAGCCATGATTCTGTGTTCTAGGTCTGATATTCCATCTTATTTAGAATTTAATTTTTAAAGCAGTTTTATATTCACAGAAAAATTCAAAGGAAGTTACATGTAGGAAACTACATGGCCCTTTCCCCCACATATGAACCCCACTACCCTTGATTATCAACCTCACATCAGAGTGGTGCAGTTGTTACAATTGAAAACCTACACTGAGACATCATAATCACTCAGAGCCCGTGGTTTACTCTTGAGTTTACTTTTGGTGCTGTGTACTGTAGGTTTGGATTAATGTCTGATAACATGTGTCCACCATTACCATTTTATGTACAGTAGTTCCAGTGCCTTAAAAATCTTCTGTGCTTCACCTCCTTATCCTTCCCTTTGCCAGCCCTTGGCAACTATGCATCTTTTTACTGTCTCCATAGTTTTGACTTTTTCAGAATATCACATAGTTAGAATTATGTAGTATGTAGCCTGTTCAGATTGGCTTCTTTCACTTATGAATATGCACTTTTTGTTTGCTTCATGTTTTTTATGGCTTGTTAGCTCATATTTTCTGAACTGTTATCTTTTGTTTAATCATTTTCCATTCATTCTTTCAGTAAATATTTTTGATTATTTTTCATTGAGTCAAGATTCAGTGGTAGAGTCCAGCATGTATGAGGTCCTGGGTTCCATCCTAACACTACAAAAAAGAAAAAGTCAAAGAGATAAGCATATGGCTGGGCATGGTGGTGCATGCCTGTAATCCCAGCACTTGGGAGGCTGAGGCAGGAAGATCGTTGAGAGTTGAAGACCAGCCTTGGCTACAAAGGGAGCTCAAGGTCAGCCTGAACTGCATAGTAAGACCCTGTTTCAAAAGGACAAAAAAAAAAAAAAAAGCATATATTTGTTTGTTTCTCTGTTTCTGCACCCAGAAGCATATGTTAATGACAGTTTTAACTCCAGATAAATTTAGGCTTAATTTGGTTAGAGAAAAGGGATTTGATGCTGGGGATATAGCTCAGAGGCATGGGGCCTGCCTGGTAAGTGTGCGGTCCTGGATTTAATTCCAGGTACAAAAAAAAAAAAAAAAAAAGAAAGGAAAAGGGATTTTGGAAACCTTGCCTTTTTAGATTCTTTTTAGACTTATTTTATGTTCTGCATTCTTGTACTAATTAGCAGAGAAGAGGATTAATCCTTTATGATGAGGAAAATATAATTTGTTGTGAAATTGTACTATATCTTTAAATATTTACAAAGATTATAAATAACTGGAGAAAAGGTAATTTCATATACTAATATGGTACAGTTAGCCGGGCAGCTATTAAAATCACTTCTGAAAATTATAATAAAAAATGATTTGGGAAAGTACAGTGAAACAGTGGATAATTGATCTATACACGTTGGTAAATTAAAGCCATTTTAATTTAAAAAAAAAGAACATAAGACTACCTGAGTTACTTCTTTAGAGCACTTAAAATGACTAGCCTAGCTTAGTTGATAAACATATTTTTTCTTTCCTCTGTAGTTACAAGCACATTTCATGGCCCACTGCCCTAGCAGAAATCCTTAGGAAGCCTCACCAACATTTTTGCCATAATTTATTTCCTAGACATTTTTCTTTCTTTCTCAGTACTCTGAAAATAGGTATGTATGGACTTATATGTCTATAGATAAATGAATTTTGTCCTTTCTTCATTTTCTTTCTTCTTTCCAATAAATCTTTCTTTAGCATATGCTAAGTGCCATTTTCTCAGTGAGTCCTTAGATGTGGCAGCCTCAAATCTCCAAATACCCTCTTTCTGGCGAGCTTAGAGTCTACTGGGAGACAGATGTTATAGCAGAAAGCGCATAAAGTTGTGGTTTTAAATTACAAGTAATACAAAGAAAAGATTTAAAAATAGGAGACAATAGTAAGGCTCAACTGAGTTTTGAGTAGGCAGAGAGGGAAACATATAGAGGAAGTGCCATCCAAGGTGGTACCTGAAGAGGGACCCTGTTCAGCCGGGGCATCTAAAGGAGTCTGAAGTTGAGGGAGGACAGTGTATGACTGAGAGCTGGGGCTGGACAGGCTGGCAGAGCCAAGGCCTTGGAGGATACCTTGAGGGTTCTGTGCTTCTTGGTCAAATGTGGGGATAGCTTGTAAAAGCAGTGGGGTTCTATGAGCAGGATTACACGTTGGAAAGTTCAGTCTGTGGATTTTGGGTGAGTGAAGTGGTATAGAAGTCTGCATGGGACCTGCGTAGCCTTGGGAATGTCCTACCTGGCAACTTGTCTTCTAGTTAATCGGGTCAGTAGAGAGTATTCAAATTTCTGTTGGTACTATGATTTAGTACTATCACCACAGAGCACTGTAACGACTGTAGGAGGTGATGACCTAACAACAATTGCTCCATGGGTCAACACACTCTAAAAGTATGGAAATCAATGCATTGTAGGATATAAGGGAAATACTCAGATATAATGAAGTAAGGTAAATGCTTGCTTGTCTTTCGTGGTCAGCTTGGGACAGTGCCTGATACATAAGAGATGTTCAGTGTCTGTTGAACAAATAATGGATGAAAGAAGAATTCAGATAATACAAAGAAGTAAATTGATTTCCAGGAGCTAAAATTGAACTATTAACTGAAAATGCTTTAGTGAACTAAGAGAATGGCTAAATCCTCACATTACCGAACATTTCAGACACCTAGCTTGTTTTTTCTGTATCACTCCCTGGATACTGTGTGATTTAATATTTCCACTTGCACACTTTCTTCCACTTTGTCCTCTCTGGGCTGTGACAGTTCCTAGAAGCTGGCCAGTTCTCTTGCCTGGCAGCTCTTCTGCAGTGTAAATTAATTTTATATGCAGACTTCACTAACTTAGCTTCCTTTGAGCCCTTCATTTTAAAGTCCTATTTCTGACAGCATGAGCACAAGTGATAGGTCGATCCCACCCTTAATGGATCTCACTTTTCCTGACTAGACTAAGTATTACTTCAAGTTCTCCTTCTCAAAGCAGGAGTGATAAAGAATGACCAGATAAATAGTACAGGTTCTATAACATTCTTGGTGCAGCTCAGTTTCCAGGGCAGTCATAAAACCTCAGGAAGATGATAAACTCCTGGCAAAGGTTGCTGCTGTTGTTGTAAAAGAACTGTCTAGAAAAGAGGCTGCAAAGCTTTATATGGTGCCTTAGTCCACTTAGCATTGCTATAACAAAATATCTGAGGTGGGATAATATATAAAGGAAAGAGATTTATTTGGCTCAGAGCCAAACACTGCCCTGAAAAAGGCCCTATGCTGTACGACAATGTGGTTAAAAAAAAAAAAAAAAAAAACGTAGAAAGGGGATCTGCCTCATGCAGAAGGGAGACAAGAAGTCATAAGGCTGGACAGGAAGCAGGAAGCTGGGGAGGGGCCAGACTCACTCTTCTTTATAACAACTTGTATCCTTGGGAACTTCCACTCTTACCGGGCCTGACCCAGTCCTATAGATGGCATTGATCCACTCATCAGGGTGGAGACTCCATGGCCTAGTTACTTTTCCCTGGGTCCCAGCTTGTAAACATTCCACCATCCCACCACACTATGATCCAAGCTTCTCGCACATGGATCTTAGGGGTCTACAAACAACATAACATAGCAGATGACTGTGGGGCTCAGCAGTCAGTGAAGAGGGGGCAGTGAGCAAGGTAGAGGAAAGAGAATTTTTATGGGGTCCAGAGGGAATGCCTGCTCCTCAAATTTGCTCTCATGTGAATCTTATGTGTGAAATAGTACAACTCTTGAAGCTTGGAAATTAATTCAATGAAAAGATCCTTTGTATTAGCTGAATAAAGTATGTTAGAGGGTTTAAATGAGTTCTCAGGCCACTTTGTGACCTCAGATACAGAGCGATCACCCTGCTATCTCCTCCCATAATCTCATTTTTTTTGGCCTATTGTCACATTTGTTTCTTATCGTTCCTTCCTCACATCTAAAGTCCTTAAATTAACCCAGATTTTCATTTATTCCTTAACATAGGAGGAGATGTCAAAGGTTCTCCTTATTAATAATTTGTTTGGAAAGTAAAAAATAAAAGGAAAGAGAGAAGCAAATTTTCCTTATATAATGAGACAACATAGCTACATGGTTCAGGCTTTGGAGCAAAGGAGCAGAGGAGTGAAAAGAAAATTTGGAATAAGAGCCGGATGCCTGATTTCCTCGTGCGTGCCTCCAATGCCCTTGGATACACCTGCCACTCCTCATGGAGCCTTTGTATGCCTGGAGGCCTTTTCCGGGTGAAGTGGCTCTTGTCTTAGTGCACCTGGGCCTGGGGCCTCTTGTGTCCGGGGGTGGAGAAAGCTAAGGACGTCTGACACTCTGAAGAGTAGTCCCTGCAGGTGGAGATGGGTGGTTTTACGAGTTTTGGTTAATGACACCCTGATTTTCCTCTGTGAAACCACTGTTTTTCTTTGGGATGGAGGAAGGACGCTATTCTATGTGCCCTGCCCTCTCATGGCAGGGAGCTACATTTGGCCTATCAAAGTAGAGTGGTTCCCCACAGGAAAACTGACAAGAGGCACCAAAGAAAAGAGCGCACTTGTTAGGTAGGCAGAAATAATTGCTGGCTGCTACACCCAAAGCCGAGAGATACGAAGGTGGAGAAAGGCAGGTTCTTAGAGAAGCCCTGACCTAGCTGCCTCATGCTACAGATAGGGCATTGTAGATCCTGGAGGAACACATAGACTTTGTCAGCCTTATGCCTTAGTTGGCTTATCTGCAGAGTGGTCACAATATTCCAATAATGGGGTCTTATCTTTAAAGCACACTGTGCCGTGAAACTAGTAACTCATATCCTGGAAGGTTCACGTCCTGTAAAATCAAGCCACACAAGCATTAATATAAGCTCCTCTTAGCACCAATAATGTCAGACATCAGAGGACCTGTGATGTGTCTCAGGCAGCCTTGTGAACAAAAGGTGTTCTCGAGGAGATTCCAGTGGACGATTTCGACCACTGCCTGGCAGCATAGGATGGTAGGTAAGAGAGGGCTCACAGAGCTGGGTTTTAACTCTGAGTTTTTCACTTTCTCTTGTGATTGGTCAAATTACTTCAATCTCAGTTTTTTCATCTGTAAAATTACATGAACGATCATACCTACCACAATAGCAGTGTATGAGGAAAGAAGCTCGGAAGGCGAATGCTTAGGATGCTGGCTAGTGCATGTGGTCTCTGTCAGGGATGACCAGTATCGGTCAATCTGGAGGAAGATGCACAGTAGCTCTAGCCTCACGGTGGTATTGTTTGCTACTGGTATGAGTCCTTCACTACATGCTGATTTTTAGTGAGTAGGTGGAACAATAAATGTGACGCACAACTCCAGGGGCTGAAAGGGGATGTGGGCGGCATCTGACAGCCCGAAGGTGTTCTCTACTAAACTGTCACTTTGCATCAGAAGTTACAGAATTTAGTACAACAAATAAAGGTCAATTTTTATTAAAAATAAAAGCGAGTATGTTACAAAGATTTTGGCTAAATGGGTCACCTGTATTCCCCCTTGGGGTCCCCTCTGAGTCAAACATAGATTCAGTGTGGTCACCTGGCTTTGTGCTGCTGGCGTGGAAAAGATTACCTCTTTTCTAGTAAAGGGAGTGGCTGCCCAGGAAAGAGGAAGAGAAATAAGACAGGAGGAAAGCCGACCTTGAGGCTGCTGCTCTTCCTTGCGAGTCCGCCGCAGGCTGACCCTTCCTGGCAGTCTCTCCGGAAGCCCTTCTCTGACTCTGGGCTAGCTCTTCCTCTTGTAGCGTCTTGTGCTCTTCCCCCTGGCTTTCATCATAGGATAATTGAGTATTTATTTGTGCAGTTGATCATTAACCCTATGTCTCCCCCACTGAACTATGAGTTCTACAAGAGAGGAGACTGTCCCAGTCACCAGTGAACTTTTACTGGCTACTGTGGTCCCCAGGTATAGTGAGCACTTGATAAACATTTGCAGAATAAATAAAAAATGCAGCTGTTACAGGTTTTTAATTCATACATTTGGGAATATGAACAAGCAAGTTGGATCTTGCCAGAAGTTCTTACTGCTCTCACTTGTAGTCTGGGCTGGAGTGAATTACTTCTTCACAAGAAAGTTTCAGACAAAGCCTGACACTTTGCCTTTGGAGTACTTTAGCCTCTTGCTGGAGCCAAAAGTCAAACACTGGCTTCATCTGTATCTGCTAAGGAAGTCAGGTATTCATTCAATAATTGATGGACCAGGCTTGAGGACTTCAGTGAAGAGCTAGACAAACAAGGCCCTGATCCTCAAAGAGCTTATCTCCTACAGGAAGAGACCAAAAATGAAGAAGAAAAGCAAATTTCGTACAGTGAGGAGAACCATGTTGAAATGAAAGCTTGTAGTGTGATATGTACTAGTGACTGAACTGTGGGAGGAGCAGATAGCTGTGGGTGCTCAGGAAAGGCCTAAGGAGAAGGGACTTGGGCTGAGACAGGAGGACTAAAGGGAACCAGCCGTGTGAAGATCTGAGGGGAGCATTCCAGGAACAGGGAGAAGCAGATGCCTTAAGGGATAAGCTCTGTGTGTTTGAGGGTCAGAAACAAGGCCATCAGAGCGCACTGAGTATCCGTGGGGTGAAATGAGCGAAGTCAGATGCGTCAGCAGGGACGAGATTCTGGAAGAATTACAGTACATGACACTTTGTATACTCTGGGTGTGATGGGAGGATGTTGGAGAGTTTTACTAGGGGAGGACGGGTTGTCAAAGATCAAGAGTAAAAGCCAGCCTACTTTAGTAATTCCGAGATGGAGGAGGCGTGGCCTGGAAGGCCAGCTGTGAGTGTAGAGGCCCAGTTGACCTGCTGATGGAGTGGATGTGAGAATCAACAGTGATTCCTAGAGGTGTATTTGAGCAACTGGGTGAGTGATGGTAACATTTACTCATTTGGAAAAGAGGAAATAGTTTCATCTCTGCAAAGGGAAGAAATTAGTTTTTTCAGATAAGAGGCCCTGCTTAATGGAGTCCTGTGTGTTTTCCAGAGCCCCTATGTTTGGATCTGTTTTGAGACACTGGACAGTCATTTGGAAATGTCCCAGGGCAGTTGTATACAAGCTTCAGCTTGGTCTGGAGATGGACCTGTGGAGCCACCAGCATGGTGATGGTGCTTGACTCCATAGTTTTTCATGGTAACTCCATGAGATCAGTGAGGGAAGGTGTTCAGATTGAGAAGAGGGAAATGAAGGGAACAGGTGGAATTTTCAAGCATGTGATCCCTGCTGACATATCTTACTTTAGGCTCTAAATCATCCTGAGAGCTTCTTCAATTCCTGACTATACCGTGCACTTATACTTCTGGAGAGTCACATGCCTTTAATAATTAGATATTTGGTGTACAAATTGTTACTGTAAGCTATCCGTAATCTCATTCTAGGAATCAGTTGGTGGGTAACAGATGCACATACGGCCACAGGAAATGCCAGAAACCACTTCCCATGGCTGTTCCTCTTGCGTGCACACTTGAGGGAACTGTGTTTCCCGACAGAGACCCGAGGCAACTGGACACAGAGTGGTGCCCTGGGTGCTAACATTTACTGCTGCTGATATGGCATCAGAACTCAAGCTCATGAAAATTTAAGAATGACCTTTGGCTGTCTGTGTGTGTATGTGGGTGGGAGGGGTGGCAAGTGGCTGCAGAAAATAGTTCCATAGTTCTAAGGATTTCCTAACATGTCAAAATTTCTCAGAAAACTCTGCTAATTTAGGACCTTTTGACTTATTATCAGAAGTATTTACTCATCTCTTTCCTGAGAACTTGTACTCAATAAACTCTGAGTGGTTTTTTTCTAATGTGTGGAGGGTTTTGACCCAATGAAACCTTGAAGACTCACACTCTGACAGCCCTGTGCAGAGGTCCTGAAGCCGTGTTTACATGGCTTTCAAATACGCAATTGGAAAATGAATTATTGCTTAACAAGTAGGTTGTAATAGTTGCACATAAATGCTTTATTCAGAGCATCAACATTAGCTATTTCAGATAAGAGACCCTCCTTAAAGAGGCCTATTTGCTGACCAGAGCCCCTAAGTTCAGATCTAGAGTTGAAAATTTGCTGGTTGCACTGTGAGGAGGTCATCAAATACTTTTAATCTTTAATTTCCTCCCTGTAAAGTGGAAACTGTTTGTAGAGTTGCTGAGTATCTCTCAGACGCTCCTGTCTTAAAGGCTTGATTCCCAGGTGGCACTCCTTGGAGAGGGGGAAGCCTTTGGGAGATGCAGCTCAGTGGCAGGTCCTTGGGTCCTTGGTGTGTGTCCTTGGAGCAGACTGGGGAGCCCTGGGCTGATCCCATGTCACTCCTGGTTTCCTGGCTCATGAGATAGGCCATTCTCTCTGCCATATAATCTTGTTATGGTGTGTTGCCTTGCCAGAGACCTGATGCAGTGGGGTCACTCAGTCTTGGACTGAAATCCCAGAACAGTGGGCCAAAATACCATGTTCCTCTTCTCAGTTAGTTATCTCAGGGCTTTTGTTATAGTACCAAAAAGCTGACTAGTACAGTATTATTGTCTTAGGTAGTCTAGAGTTTTACGAAGAATAAAGTGTTGCTTTCTGAGTGCCAAACAAAGGCAAAAATCCTTACCATTTTCCCATATTGTTCAGAAAGACTTTCAGAAGAGAGGAAAGCATTAGAGAAAGAATTTCCATTTCCAAAGATCTGAGTTCATGTATTTGCAACTACAGTGAGACTGGGTTTTACTTGCCATGTCTCACTCAACCAGGCAGGGTGTGGGTGAATGTGAGTCTTATCGAGGTGACTCAGTCTAGTCCATTAAGAACTCATTGGCTTTGGTCATGTCAGATGAGAGACTTTAGGATCTTTCAGGTTGTGTTACACAAGACCATTTTCCCTCTCCTATCACAATGTTTTCTATTTTATCTGGCTCATTATACTATTCTCTTTCTGACCTCACTGGAGATTTTATTCAATGTTAACCTTATAGGAAAAGTTAATTATGAAACGCTTGTTGAACTTAAAGTGCATAAATTGTAGTGCCCAGGAATAACAATTTAGGAATTTTTACTGCACATGGACTCACAGAAGCATTCAGATACATGATAAGGCATTGCAGCATTGATCATAATATTAAAGAACTAGAAACAATCTCATTCCTAAATATTTATTAAAGAAATTATAATATTTCTATATCTTAGGATATTAGGTAGCTTTTATAAATAATAAGATAGAACATATTTATGATGTAGGAACATATCGTAGGAGTATCACTACGTAAAAAACAAACTGCAGATCATTTATAACATTACTTCACTTATAAAAAATAAGATATAGACATACCCACCTGTACATTTATAAGATATTGATATATACATGGGTACACATGTATATCTTGATAGATATCGTATACAGATTCCAAACACACACACAAAAATATATATATATTTCCACAATTCACTGTACTCATAAGTGTCTGGAAGCTAATGGCCACCCCTTTCTTATACTTGCAGAGGCCTAAGTTAACTTGTGTTAACCTTATGATGTCTGAATAAACTTACTATTAAAATGTTTATATAATTTTTTCTTTTCCCAATACATACATTGTTTTGGTGGACTCTTTATGTTACTTCTAAGAATAAATACTTTGTTCTGAGAGGAAAAGGAGAGTTTTACTCTTCATTTCACATTCTTATGCCATGGTCATAGGTTATTTTCTACATATGTGAATCAGAATCACTTAAAACTGGGTCACCTTCGTGGAAGATTGAGAAGCCACTGCTGCACCTTTCCAAAACAAGAATGTGAATTTGTATTATTTAGGACTTTCTGGTTGCAAATAACAAAAGCCAACTCAAGATACAGTGAGGGAATTGATCTCTGTGAGAGAACAGGAGTAGCTAAAAGAACTGCTCAGCAGTGAGCAGAGCTATAGCTCAGAAATACCTGCAAGTGGAAAACCCTTGTGAAGTCAGGCACAGCCTCTCTCCATGCCTTGCTTTGCTCCATACTGCTGTCTTATTCTTAGCCTCTGTAGACCCACTTTATCCACTCCCCAGTGCTCACGGTGGAACAAGACATGCCATGGCTCTCGTATTTAGATTTTATGGGTCTACCCAGAAGATCAAAATTTCTTCCCCTTTCTAATTTCAAATTCTTAGAGTAGGGTCTGATCAGCTCAGCTTGCATCCTCCAGTCCTGCCCAATCAATAGGTATGAGACTCTATAGTAGAAAATGACTGCTAGGGTTCGATTCAGACTAAGGGTGAAGAAAGCTATTGTAGGAGGATACTCCAAATGCCCTGAAACTAAGACTATTGGATGCTTTTGACAAACTTAAGGGAGTGGCTTACAGATGATGGTATTTTTAATCGCCAAATCACTGGTTCACTTTTTTGTCATGTCACTGATTTATTTTGTTTTGAAAGTTCATGTTGTAGAACTCATAACAAAGAGATGGATATTTTTAGTAGTGGCCAAAAAACCCTATATAGTTGGAGCATCATTTGCCGACTGAGATAACTATCAGATGTTTGGAAGTGTTGAAATTAAGGGAAAGGAACATTTTATATCACCAGACTCAAGATTCTTCATCCTCAATCAATTGATATAACAGGAACTGATGGAAGGATTATTACTCAAACGTATTTTATCAAAGGTCAGATGAAAGAAGTATCCTACATAGAAATTACATGTTTATCCAGTCTTCCTTCCACGCATCTGCCAGGCATGAGGATTAAAGGATAGTGATAGCATTTGTCTGTTCTCATCCTAGTATGGGAGAAGACATTCATGCTGATGAAAAATAACGACATAATATGTTAATAGAGGTAAGTAGGAAGACAGAGTTCACAGGATTGGTGGAAAAATAAGCATTAGAAGTAAGAAGACCTCTCCCTTTATGCATGGGTGAGAAATGATAAATGCAGTTTCAGGTAAAGTGAAGGTTCACAATGTCTTAACACCAAATTGTTAACAACGAAATGTTACCAGATTTGGTTTTCTATTATCTGTTTTGAGCTTCAAGATGATTGCTTATTCCTGTATCAAAACAAAACAAAACAAAACAGCCCAAGCCCCAAAACTAAATTCAAGAAACCTAGCACATTAAATCCCTCACTGGACTCAGTTTCCTAAGAACATGGTCCATGTTCCTCTTGTTTATGGCCATGTTCTCTAGACCTGCACCATTTCTGGTGCATCAGAAGTGCTCAAAAAGTATTTTTTAAAAGGAATCTGTTTACTTAATGGAAACTTACACAAATCATAAGGATACTGCATGGTGAATTCTCATGTTGTAAACACAACAACCAAGATCAAGGAACAGTTTATTACCACCATCCAGCACCCTGGAAGACCTACATGTTTCCTCTTAGTCACTACTCCTAAGAAGGTAATGGGAATCCTGACTTCTATCATCATAGATTAGTGTGGCTAGATTTTGCATTTTATATAAATAGAATTACACAGAATTACTCATTTGCAAGTGGTTTGATTTGCTCAATGTTGTTTGAGTGATTCATGCATATTCTTACATGTAGTTGAGGTTTATTCATTTGTTTGCTGTTTAGCATTACATTATATAAATGTACCATAATTCATTTTCCTGTTAGTTGACATTTGGTGCTTGGGTACACAAAATCAGTGCTGCTAAAGAGGTTCTTGAATATGTTTTTGATTGCATACGCATATAAAAGTCTGTTGGGAATACATCTAGAAACGGAATTGCTGGGTCCTAAGTAAATTCCCAAAGCATATGTTCAACCTTAGTAGGAACTGCCAGTTTTCCAAGGTGGTTATTCCAATTTACATTCCTCTCAGCAGTGTATAAGAGTCTCAGTTGCTCCCCAAGCTTCCAAGCAACTTGGAATTATCAGTCTCTTCAACTGTAACCATTCTGGTAGATTTATAGTGGTTTCTCAGGATGGCTTTACTTTGCCTTTCTTTGGTAAGTAATGTTGAGCACCTATATGTTTTTTTGGTAATTTGAATAACATCTTTTGAAAAGTGCTTGGTAAATCTTTTGCCCATTTTTCCTTCTGAGTTTTAGTTCTTTTTCTCTTTGATCTGCAAGAGTTCCACATATATGCTGGATGTAAGTCCTACATCAGAGATGGGTGCTGCAAATATTGTCTATTACTCCATTCTGTGGCTGGCTTCTTCACTCATAAGGGAGGCTTTTGGTAAACAGAAGTTCTTAATTTCATGTGACACAACTAAGCAATCACTTTTTTCTTTTAGGATATTTTCATGCCTTTTGTGTCTTGTTTAAAAATTTTTTTTGACCACCTCAAGATTATGAAGATACTCTTCTTTCTTATAGACAGACAGTTTACTATTTAACTTTTCAACTTAGATCTATGATACAACCAGGATTGATTTGTGGTGTCTGTCAAAATTCACAGTTTTCCAAATGGATATCTAATTGTTCCAGTACCATTTACTTGAAAGGCTATCTTTTGTTTTAATTCAATTATATGTACATGAGTCTGTTCCTGTATTTTATATTTCGTTTTGCTGTTTAATTTGTCTTATGTAGTGTAAATTCCACAACGTCTTAGTTATTGTAGCTTTACAATAAATTTTGATATCCATCTTGGTTCTCCTTTAGTTTTTTTGGCGTTCTGAAGTTCCATGTAAATTTTAGATCCTCGTTGTCACTATCTGTGAGAGAAACCTCCTGGAATTTAAAACATTATTTTGGGGGCAGGGATATAGCTCAGTGGTATAGCGCCTGCCTAGCAAGCACAAGGTCCTGAGTTTGATTTCTGGTACAAAAAACAAAACATTATTTTAAAATTATAATTATTAATAATATTTAATGTACATATCAGTGAGCTTCCTGTGATATTTCCATGAATGTGTATGCGGTGCTTTGATGGTACACACCGAGCTGCCGTTCCTTTTCTCTCTCCTCCTGCTCCTCCCTCTTTCTTTCCCCATAGGGCCTACACTGCTTTCAGTTTTTAGAAAAGATACATATTTTAGATCTCACATATGAGAGAAAATATGTAATACTTTCTCTCTGTGTGCAGGTTCATTTTGCATTTTCCTGCAAATAAAATGATTTTGTTCTTCTTCGCAGCTGAATAATATTCTGTTGTGTAAATAGGCCCCCATAAAAAAATTCATTCATCTCTTTGACAGGAACAAAGTCTGGTTCTAGAGCTTAGCTATTATAAATTGTGCTATAACAAACACTTATGCAGGTATCTCATTTGTACACTGACTTTGTGTCCTTTAGGCTATACCCAGGAGAGTGATTGCTAGATAAATTTGTAGTTCTATTTTTAGTATTTTCTAAAAAAGAGATATAAGGCTATTTATTGACCACTGCTCACTATTATTTACAAAAAAGTAAGCAATATACAGTGAGATAACATTCTGACTACTACGAAGGTATTTCCTGGTTTCTGGTCAAAGAGTAACTCAAATACAGAACAGATTGAGTCTACATGTAAGGAATGAGTTGGGGATCAAGAAAAACATTCAGGTCAATGATTTAGATTGCAAAAGTTTTTTCACTCATTAATTCTAGCAGGTGCTAAATTGCGAACATCTCTAACACCTCTGTAGGTTTCCATGAGCTGTGTCTTAGATACCCATGAATAGTAACATTTAAGTACATAGATTTCAATTTATTGTAAAGGAAGGGCTCGTTAGGAATCTTTAAAAGTTCCTTGAAGTCTTGCTGAGCTAATTCAAACACACCAGGTTTTGACTAGTTTCCTTATTTGGGTTGGAAGTTGTTGGTGATATAATATTTTTCTTTTCAGGAGTTTTGCAAGTACTAAACTGCTACATTTTTATAATTTAAAAAATGGACATGGATTCTGATATGGCTGCTTTGAAAATATTCACTGTAAACTGTCCAATGAACCTCAGAACGATCCATTTAATTTGAAAGGTTACGGCTTCAGGAAAACTTTCAATTTAACTGGAAGTGATTTATTTCTTAAATTGTTCAGAATGATGGCATGGCAGAAACATGGGCTTATCATCCATAGTTTTATTTTAATGAATTTTTAAAAACAAAATAAAAACCATTTACATACTTATTTTATTTATACACACACAAATAAAAAACTTGGGATGGTCCTTAAGCATGTGAGTTAAAAATGCCCTGTGTGACTGAGCTTGGCCATGGACAATTGCCCCAACATTTAGAAAAAAGGAAATACATCAAGGCTACCCAGGGTTCTTTTCTGATAAAGGAAGCAACTGTAGAGGCTTTTATTTGTTCAAAGTAACTAGTGCTATTTATGAAAATGAAACAAAACCCAACAATGCTTCGAAATATTACTTTCAAGACCAATCTATTAAACTTGATTTTCATTAGAATGCAGTTTTTTACACTAGTAAATCAAAATCCAAGACCCATATATATACACACAATATATATATATATACACACACACATATACGTATTGCATCTTCCAGACAAGAACGCAAGTTAGTCTCTCTTGGTGAAAAGCAATTACAATTTGAGGCCATTTCCTATTTGCCTCTTCTGCCAGCACCAAGTCAGCCTCATCCGAATCTTTCCATTTTACAAGAAACTGTCACCCTCCGTAACTGTCTGTGGCACCAGCTGTTCAGGAGCGAGACCTCAGGCAAAGCCTCTTGGTTTGCCAGCAGCCTCCCTTTCCTTCTTGGATTTGCTACCATCAGACTCACGATCAGATAAAGATTTTCTTTACATACCACCTTTTCCTTTACCAGCTCTTTGATACCTAAAAAGTGCTTCAATTAATTCTAGAGAACCTGAATTTTCTTCAGCTTCCCCTGTGTCGCCAGCATCTGCAAATCCCTTCCGCTTGAGGAGACGCTCCAGCTTCCATTCCCTACACGTCGGTACTTTCAGCCGCAAGTTGTTCAGGCTCTGCTCTTTTTACTTTTTCCGTTTTGTTTCTTTGCCATGTTTCGCAAAGTTCGTGGTTTTATAGCAGCCCATTTTGAATTGCATACTTGGAAATCTATTTACCGCTTTGGATGCTCGTGTTTCGGTTGACAGTGTCTCGGCCTGTGCACCTGCAGCTGCACTCACATCTCTAGTTTTAGTGTTTTGGGGGACAAACTATGTCCTGGATTCCTTAGGGGATGTGCTAATTTACAGTCCCATTTCTGGGATCTTGATCACGGTTGCCTACTTCAAGATCAGCTACTGAATCAATAGAATAGTTGGGAGAGAACTGATAATCATTATAGTACATTGAGTCTTCCCATTGCTGAACATACAATCTTTCCATTTATTTAACATCAGTTTTACTTTCTCCCAATGACATTCATTAGTATTTTTTAAGTAGAATTTTTACCCATATTTTGTTAGAATTCTAATTAGGTATTTGATATTTTATTTTCTGCTATGGTAAATGTTATTGCTTGAAATTTTTTCTTTTCTATTTGCTTATCATTCATGTAATAAATTTTTTGGCTATACAGGGGTTAGAATACTTACCATTTAAGAACTAACCACTGATTTAACTTCCTGGTCCAAAGGTTTAGTAAATATTTAACTAAGTGAATCAAAACAATACATGGAGAGATGGTAAAACTCATTATTTGGAACCATCCAGACAAAAATAAAGTAGTTAATTCTGTTTTCCACTTTAGGATAGGATGCACAGAGGGAAGTCTGTGAGGTGGACGTTACTCAGGACGAGAACACAGGAGGACCTGTTTCTCATCACCAGCCCAGGGGCTTTCCTTCGTTGAGCCATCTGGCCTGCAGATGGATTTGTTTGAGTGTCACAATGAACTTTTGAAAAAGAAATGGAGTCATCAAGTAAAATTTGGAGATTTTCAATAAAATATTGCTTCTACATTTTCTTGGAAATCCACACACTGGTCTTCAATTTCTTTGTGGCTGTGCTGGGCTTATGCTGAGCTGGGTTGAGCTGAGCACAGGCACCTTTGGTCTCCAGTTTTACCACTGTCTTTGTGATTTATTATCTCTAAGAAATGCTCCTATTTTAGTCCAAGCTTAGCTTCCTGGGAGCATTTCAAAATTAAAATTTTAAGGGGGACATTGTCTACCTTGGGGAATATAGTTCCTCCATATCTATCAATTGTGCTTCCACGGATTCAACTAATTACAGATCAAAGATATTTCAAAAGAAGTGAATCTATATTGAACATGTACAGACATATATTCTTGCCATTATTCCTTAGGAAATACAGCATAACAAGTATCTACCTAGCATTTACATTGTATTGGGTATTATAAATAATCTAGAGGTGATTTCAAACATATGAGAGGCTATGCATATGTTATAGGCAAATAATATATATTTTACATTAGAAACTGGAGCTTCCACAGATTTTGCTATTGTAGCATATCCCGGAACCAACCCCCTACAGATACCAAGAGATAACTGTGGTATGTCAAGTGACTAAATACAATAAATGCAAACAATTTCCAAATAGTTGGTAACATTTCAGGTACCAAAGGCTTTGAGAAGGGCAGATTGGCTCCAGAGTGATCAGGAAAAAAGAGGAAATCAGAAAGTGGACATATTTTGTTTCAACAACTCTCTTAAGGAGTCTTGATATAAACATCTCACTTTGTTGTCTTCCTGCAACAAAACTCAAAAGTTTCTTTTCTTTACTCCTTTGCAGTTTCTAAATGCTGTGCTTGGAACTCTCCTCTCCAGGTGAGCCTACCCAGCTTTACTGCCTTAAACACCAGACACTGGGGATCCCTGATATCTTTCTGTTTTGACCTAACCTCGATCTAGATCTGAAAATCAGGCTGCTTACTGGACATTTGTATTTGGAATTTGGCATTTGGCATTTCAGAGTTAACTTGTCCCAAACAGGACTCGCCATCTCTCCCTAACCTGTCCTTCTAGTCTTCTCCACCTCAGGAAATAGGATTACATCTACCTGTGCTCAGGTCAAACACCTGGATGCATCTTTAAGCCTATTTCTCTATGAAGTCATTGTCCAATCTATTCATCAAAATACATCCTCAGTACTTTTCCTCATTACCATTGCTTCTGCCTTAGACTCAATCCCTGGTAGCTCTTGTCTCTCGAATGGTCCCTGATTCCTCTCTTTCCTCCTCATGAGTCTTTAGCCACCCAAGTGCCAGATATATTTTTTTTTCATTTAGAGTGAAACAAAAAGGCTTTCAGAGGCTATTTATTACACTGGCATCTATCTGAGTTTGTTTTTCTGCTATGAGAAAATACCTCAGCTGTGTGGTTTGTATACAACAGAAATGTATTTCTCACAGACTTAAGGCTGAGAAGTCCAAGATCAAGACCCCAAAAGATTTGATGTTGTGTATCTTGATTTCTGCTTCATACGTGAAGACATTTTGCTGTGTCCTCGTATAGAAGAAGGGGTCAGTAACTTTCCTTAGGCCTCTTTTAAAAGGGTTCCAATCCCATTCACAAAGGCTCTGTCCTTCTGACATAATCATCTCCTGGTACGGTGTGAATGTATTGGGGATTAAGTTTCAACGTACAAATTTGGGGTAATACAGACATTCAGGCATAGCAGCATACAGAAGCCTCACCTCAAAATGCAAAACTCTGTGTTATTGGGCAGCTGCTACCTACAGATTTCATCCCATACACTCCCCCTTTACCTTCCACATGCACTGGCCACAGAATCTGCCTTTCTATCCTAGGAAATTCATAAGCTTGTTTCTTCCTCAGGACCTTTGCATGGGTTCTCTTTTCCAGCAAGCCTCTTTGTTGAGACTCCAGCATAGCTGGCTCCTCATTAATATCCCTATCTTCGTTTAAATGCTGCCTGGATCTTTCATTGACCACACTATCTACAATGGCCAGCAGTCATTCAGTCTCATTGCCTTCTTTTTGTTCCCCTGAGAATCACTGACCCCCGGCCTTTCTCTGTTGACTAGCAATTATTCTGAGGGCAGAGTCTTCACTGTGTTCACCCTTCTCTCTCCAGTGTCTATAAAAGTGCCAAGTACAGGGTAGGGGCTTCATAAATGGTTGAATGAATGACCCCAAATGCTAGGGGTGAGGATTCCCAATGATTCCTGTTGTCCTGCATCAAGATTTTCCCACTTTGGATTCTTTCTGTCTGCTAACAAGTGAGCTCTTTAAATGAGGACATGTACTAATTTAAAAAGTAATTAAAACAGCAAGAGAGAGCTGCAGATGGAGGTGGCTCACACGACACCACGCCCTTCTCACTCCAGCATCAAGCAGGAAGCATGAACTGAGTTACTGGGCTTCGGCTCTCACCCTGAACGCCCTCTGTGAGCACCTTGAGCCTCGGCGGCCTGCGCAATCACCACCTGTTCCTGACAGCAATGGGATGAGTCCACAGGCTTTA
>PVLD010008347.1:0-21023 GCA_004027595.1 Dinomys branickii
TAGGTAAAAATCTTGAAGACATAGGAGTAGGCAGAGAGTTCATGAACAAAAATGAAACTGCAAGGGAAACACTTCAAAGAATCAATAATTGGGACCTCATCCTACTGAAAAGTTTTTGTACATCTAAAGAAATCACCAGCAAAGTAAAAAGAAAACCCACAAATTGGGAAAAAATCCTAGCTGGCTGTCCCTCAGACAAGGTACTGCTATCTAGAACATACAAAGAATTAAAAAACATGTACCTGTCCAAAGTCAAAGACCTAATCCAGAAATGGGCATCTGAGATGAATACACACTTCTCAGATAAAGAAATTCAAATGGCAAATAAATATATGAGAAAATGTTCCACATCCTTAGTCATTCGAGAAATGCAAATAAAAACAACATCGAGATTTCATCTCACCCCAGTAAGACTGGCCAGTATGAAAAAGTCATCCAATAACAAATGCTGGCGAGGATGTGGAGAAATAGGGACTCTATTACACTGCTGGTGGGAATGCAGACTGGTACAACCACTGTGGAGTGTCATTTGGCGATTTCTCAGCAAACTAGGTCTAGAGGTTCCATTCAAATCAGCTATTCCCCTTCTGGGTATTTTCCCAGAAGATCTGAAAACATCATATCATTCTGATATATGTGCACCCATGTTTATAGCAGCACAATTTGTAATAGCTAAAATGTGGAAGCAACCCAAGTGTCCATCCACAGAAGACTGGATTAAATAATTGTGCCATTTTTATATAACGGAATATTGTTCAGCTATAAAGAAAGACAGTTTTGGGGACTTTGTAGGCAAATGGTCAAAACTGGAGTCCATACTCATAAGTGAAATAAATCAGCGGTACATGTGCAGGCAACGTATTGTATTACTGGTGTAAGAAACTGAGGGTGGGAATATAAACTAAGAGACATGAAGGAAATCTGTTGAAAAACAAAGAACAGATGGGACAAGGGAAAGGAGAAAAGAAAGAGACAAAAATGTATGTATGTATATATGTATATACATATATGCAGGAGGGCTCACATGGTTCTACTATTGTATTATATCACTTAATGCTAAGGAATAATTGATGATGGGTTATTTGATCAATGTGGTATGTCTGTATGTGTTATCCTGAACACACACTTCGAAGATATCAATATGCAAAGCAGCAACTATTGTTGGTTTTTTGTTTTTTTTTTTGTCTTTGGTTTCTTTGTTTTTTGTGTTTTTCTGTTGTTGAGAGGATTAATTGTCTGACCAATTGTGCATGTCTGTATCTGTGTTCATATATATACACTTCAAAGATATGAATAGGTAAAGCAACAACCACTGTTGAGTCCATGTCCCCTTGTATGTAAATCAGTTTTGATTGTAGTATTTTTATGCTAATTTGTATCAGCTTGTTAATATGTTTTTGTGCTTTTATTTTAAAAAATAAATAAATAAATAAATAAAGTTGATGATAATGATCTACAATTTTCACCAAATTCTATTTATCTGTTTGTTAATTTCTTACGGTTGCCAATGTGGTTGAATCCAAAATGTTTATTTTATGGTATTGACTTGATATTTTTCATTGCCTATGACTTTATATGCAGTGAAGAATATTTACCAAAACAAATATAGAATATATTCTAATATGCAAATTTCTATTAAGTTTTATATTGGTTTCAACCTTTCTACATTTCAGTTATATAATTTATAATTTTATATGATAGTGAATAAATCAGTAAATATTATTTGTGTATTCAATTTCCATGAGTCTAAGATGTGAAACCCAGCAAATTTTCTACTCATTCTCAAATCATTTTACTGCTAAATTCTTCTTGAGAAAAAATATTGTGAAAACTGTTCTTTATTCTTGATGTAGTATTCTCTTCAAGGGTCTTTTTTAATGAAATTATCTCATAACACCCACTTGCTTACAATAAAATCTTTACATTATACAGTTGGACTTGCATATGTGTAAGTCAGCAGTTAGATTCTAAAATGATCATTACATTTTAAAAATTAATTTGGAGAAAGTGGACCTTTAGGGGCTGGGGATATAGCTCAGTGGAATAAGTGCTTGCCTGGCAAGCACAAGGTCCTGAGTTCGATCCCTAGTACTGCAAAAAAGAAAGAAATTGGACCTTTAGAAAACTTATTTAGACAGTATTTGAAATTTCCAATAACAAAAGAAATTTAATATTTTCATTCAGATCTACAATTATATTTTCCTCAACATTTTAATTGCATATAATTGATTATCATTTATCTAAAATGTTTAAGTCCTTTAGAGAATATTTCATCTAAGTGAGCCCCCCTCAGATAAGATCTAGTGCATTTGAAGTAAATAATATTTCAGATGCAAATGCAAATAGACCAGAGTCTAATGTGACTCCCAAAGCAAGATATTCTGAACCTCCCCAAATTCATATGCTATAATTAAGCACCATTTGTCATCTTTCAGGCATTAGGACACTAGTTTGCCAAGTCTGTCATCATAAAGAACAACTAACATAATCTTTTCTTCTTTGCTTTTTTAAAGATGCATGGCACTTACTTTTCCTGCAAATTAACCAAGTTCTGAGCGGGTGACACTTTTCTTCTTGGTGTAAATTATGTAAATGAATGCAATAAATCAATGGTTCTAATTTGAAAGATTTGTCATGCTGGGTAAAAGTCAACTACCTTCTTTTCATGGGACTGTAACACTATTTTTAAGGAAGCAGTAGTAATAGCCATCACTTACTTTTAAATATATGTGCATGCATGCATATAATATGCATATATTTAATATTTGATTATAAAAAATGTGGAGTAACTGGGTATACTAAATGCAAAGAAGCTCTTAGGATTTTCTTATAGAAGTTGTAGCAAAAACGTTTACCTCCTTTGCACCAGGGAAAATCTAATGAAAATAACCAGAGGTGACCCTGATTTTAATACCCTTACTAAGAAAGACAGATTTTTCCACGGCAGTGGCTCTGAGAGAAAATCAAGGGTATAGGGAGAAGGACATGCTTTGATTTTCCAGCCTACCCTTGGTTCTCCGCTTCTGAGGGCTTTTTCTCAGATGCTGCGTATCCTGAGTGTGGTATCTATGGTCAGGCAGACTGATCTACATCGTGTAATGTAAAAGCAAGCAGACATGTTCCATCTTACAGGCTGGACAGACAGTAGCCAACTCTGGCGGACAGCAGTCTAGAGCATGGCCCGCGACTCCATCCACAGTGGAATGGTCAAAGAGCAAACACAGTCCGTAAAACTGAGGCTCTATGCACGGCAGAACTAAGACCAAGGCTGGCGTCACCATCTAACTGGCTGAGTGGCCCACAATCCTCTTCTCTGAAGCGGAAAAAAGAAAATAGATAGTGTCATTCCTGTGGGGGTTATTGTCAGTTCCCTGCACAGAAAGATCCAGCACAGAGTTAGGCGAAAGCAGATGGTGGTGATAAGAAAGCTAATATGAGGGAGGGAAGAAGCGGAATAAAGATACCAAGTGTCCCTTCACTGAAGTCACCCATACTGTCACAGCAGTTAAAATAGGTGTGTGAGTATGGCCACACACATTAGTCGGTTAACGATCTTTCTAAAATTGGAACTTGTGGCCAAGGTAGAAGACATCACTGAGCTGAATGGACTTCACATGTCCTCCAGCAAGGTTTAATCATTATTTAAATAATAAAATGAAATAAGCCCTCTAGTTTCAAACAGATTCCCCTAAAACATCTGGTCTGTCTTTCATGTGGCAGAAATCAAGAATCTATACAGAAATTATTTTCACCACCTCACTCAACAAACTATGTCAGCAGCTAATAATCTTTACTTCAAAAAACTAAAAAATCTGGTTGGTATTTCAGTGACTGTTTCAAATGCTTAATGGAATTCTTTTTTCTATTGGCCTTTCTTCCTTTAACCAACTACCTAGTCAGTAAGTGGAATTATTAATGAGAAAAATGCATACTATTTTGAGAAGTTAGAGTTCCATACAAAACAGCCTATCTTGATTTGAGACTGAGGATGTGAATTTAAGTTCCAACTTTCTCATTGCAGTTAAGATAACGCTCATGAAAAGGTAGTAAAGGAAGTTTCCTATTGTGTCCCCTATGGCCTTGCTTGGTTTCCTTGTCCTCAGCCCAGCTGTGCACTAGAATTACCTTGGGACGATTTTTAAAATTCTAATGTCAGGGCCCCACCAGAGATTCTGAGTTAATTGACCCAGGGTGTGGCTTGTCATTGGTCCGTTCTTCCAACTTCCCAGGTGACTCTGGGAGAGTTAACTGTCAGTTGTCTCTCTGGAATTATATATGCATAAGGCATGAAATATTCCTTTTCCTTTCTAGTCCTTTAGTTTCTCAATTTAGTAATTTTTTTAAAGATTATGATTATGAGCATGATTTCTTCTGCTCAGAATTCTAAAATGATTGCATAATTGTTCTGTCTTTTTGCTGAATGATTTTGGAAGGAGATGATATAGTGAGTTCTACATAAAGTCTCATAATTGCATTCAGAAATAACTTTGTTCACAGGCTAATGAACAGTTTTTTGCTGTCAACCAAATAAAAGGACAAAAATTTCTAAGAAAGCAATTAATGAGCACTTTTCACCTTCCCTGGAAAGATGTCTTCTGTGTTTGCAGGGACACCACTGGTCTCCCAGGCATCTGTGCCTGAATCTTACTGTCTCCACCACAATGCCTTCCAGTGGGCAGTAATGAGCTCATTTTATTTTCTGTTTATAAATGAAAATACCCCACTTGGTAGGAGAGAGGTTGGGTAATTAATATCTCCTCTCTGCACCAGAGTGACTAGCATCTGTGGTCAGCCCTCCCCAAAAGCCTTTGTCCCTGTTATTTCTGGCATGTCCAGGTTTCTGCTTCTGCATTCTATCCACTGAAAATTCATTTACTAAATAGCCACAAGGCACTTAGCATGTACCAGGTACTGTTTTAAGACTGTGGACCTGTGGCCAGTTCTTTCTTAGAGATTATACTTCAGAAGCATAAACAGAGAAAGTACAACAAACTAATAAAAAAGAAAATAAAAACTGAACAGAACAGAGAATTTACCATGTTGTGGTCATACATTCCATGGAATACACTTCAGGAAATTCTGATCTATTATTTGTATCTGAGTAAAGTTTCCTGCTCTCTGGTTTTTATAGTTCTAAAATGAGTTAGGTATTATCTCCCAAGAAATCGTTCGTTTCTCCCTTGCCAACAAATTCCTATAGAGTGAGAACTAGCCTAACAGTCTGTAGGATTTAATTTATTGCATGAACACTCAGAATATTAGCTTTTTAAATTCAGTTGGCAAATGTTTTCCTATTTCCTATGAACCTACTCTTGCTTGTTAAGTGTCCTCTTTTGCTTCTTTGTCCCTCTCTGTTGGGTTTGACTAATTTTTTTCATATTCTAGTTTTTATACCCTCCACAAGTATTTTCCAGCTCCTTCCATTAACTTAGATAGCCTTTCTCTTAACTCAGCCTCTAAATTCAGTATGCCTTGTGTCATTTTCTTTATATCCTTTTTCAACTTTGGGTGACAGATCTGGTGATTCCCCAAAACTAGAATTGGGGGAAAATGTTACTTGCAACTCTACTGATATACTAAATATTTTTCAATCACTTCTTGAACATCTAACTGCATTCTCAGAACTCTGTAATAAACCAGCTTAGAAAGATGAATGAGACATTCTCCTTTTCCAAGAAGTGACTATCCAAGGTCTGCATCAATTGATTAAACAAAAAAATTCTTAAAAGTGGACAATTATAATACATAACTGAATTGTTTAAACTCTTTCAGAACTTTCACTCACCAAACTTTAGATGGAGGCCTTCTGTTTAATTGCTGATTTAACCTTGCATACTCTTTTTTGCATGGTCATAACCCACCATCTATAATTTCTAGTTTTAGTTTATTGAAAATAAATTGCATCAGCATTGTGCAAACAGCTGGGTACTGAAATCATTTAGATGTTTGTTAATTTTTTTTCTCAGTCTTTCAGTTGTCTTCTAAATATCTCTTTTCATAGTACCCATTTTAGCATCTTATTTTTAGAGTATCTGTCATGTATTTGAAGTCACCCATACTGGTACTGACTTGTGTATGTGTTTATGGGATGCTGGGGATAGAATCCAGAGGCACTTGCAGGACAGGCATGCACTTTACCACTCAACTACACCCCTGGCCTCAAAGTATTTAAATAAGTTTTCAAGAAATGGTGACTCTTTTTTCATTTCAATCTTAATATCTCATCCATTTAAAATATTTAATTCAATTGCATATTTTAGAAGATCAAGTACAGCAAATATAATCAAGTTAGATTTACTGTGAAGCAGGACAGAGCCAAGAACAAGAACTTGAGGGGCAGCCCTCCTGGCCGGCTGCAGGATTTCAGTGAGCCATTTGTGTCTCTCAGTAAGGACCACAGGCAGCATGGAATGCTCTGGTGAACTTCTCAGGTTGCTTAAGAGATCTGCTTATATGATATTATTATAGTACGATATAAATAGTTTAATACTGCTTATGTAAAAGTGTTATTGTATATCGCAAAAGGATCCTTCCTTATCATCCTTGAGGATTGTTTTGCTTTGGACCTTTTTTCTTATTCTTTTTTTTGGGGGGGGTCTTTGATTGTTTTACGTTTTGAAACAGCTAATATAATTGCATAGTTCAGTATTTCTGAAGTAAAACAAACATGAAAACTATCTCTAATATGCCGATCCCTAGTCGTCTAGCTTCCTTTCCCAGGGGCAACTAATGTTACCAGGATCTCCACGTAGACAACAGTCCTTAGAAAGACTTTTAAAATGCATTTAAAAATGTATGATCACATACAATCTTTTTATTCTTTTGTACAAAGGTACAAACTGTCAGTACACCAGTTTCTAGGGTGGGTGTCAATACATTCTTCCTTTACCCCCTGGGATAAAATTTACATCAAACAAATCAAAACTTGTCAGGTGCTCTTGTTTAGCTAAGACTCCAGCAGATGGCCAGATTTGGTCCCATTGCTACAATATCTTGGTTCTGTGCCAGTTTTATAACCTATATCAAAAACACATCATCTGTTTCCTCTCTGAGGCCAGTTCAGAATCATTTTTCCTCTTTTATCCACTGGCAAGCAGGCTAGTATAATTTTGTGGATTTCCCTTAAGGTATAGCTCTTATACTATATGTACATTTATTTTCTTTCCTTTGTATGAAAATTTTAAACATTATTTATTTACTTGGTGCATAGGATAAACCACTTCATGGTGACATGTCCACCAGGTCCTGGAACTGGACTTTAGATTACGGACGCGCACGCACGTCACAACAGAACTCATTTTATTTCCCACCCGTGGGCTTCACTTTCATATGGGTATTTGAATTTCCTAGTAATGTTTTTTGCCTTCGAATGATTTTCTCATGTGAATCACTGAGAATCTCCTTCAGACTTATTTTTCTTTCTATGTTCTACTGATTCTCCTCTAAAGAAGCCAACATTGTGACTGTATCTTGATATTTACTTTGCTTTCTCTGTGTGTTCATTGTGCAGCCTTCTTGAACAGGTCAGCTCATCTCCGAAAAATACATTTGTTCTTCCTGATCTTTTTAAAATATACATCACCCCTGCACCAAGCCCATCATTCCAGAATATGTGGTCACAACTTAGGTATCACAGCCATGTCACTGACATTAACTGCACTGTCAGTAGTTCCCCTCACAGAAGCTTCTCTATCTTTCAAATTCCCTACTCCAGTGAAAAAGAAATAACAGAAACATCATCTGCCCTCCATTATTTTCCTACTTAAGAGGTCGAAATCCCTAAAGATGCCTGTCAGTGCCATTTTTCTGTTCAAGAATAAACAGCATGACAATTTTCCAGCTTCAATAATCAATTCATTAATGCAGCTGACAAATTTTATGTAGTACTTGACATCTGGATTATTAAAATTAATTTCTTGATTGTTATCTAAAAATTAATGACATTTTATAGTACTCTATACTGTACATTTTATAGTAACTGAATATTCTGCAGCTATCATGTCTGTGAATTAAGTTGAACTATTACATTGTTACATTATAGAAGATATGTGTGGAAGATAAGTTTGATGGGTGGCAGAGTAGTGAAAGCAAGGGAAAGGTTCATAGGAGGAAAAACATAGTATTGTAGAAAGAAATAGGCATCTGCCAGTCAGGCAAGGCAGAAAATACATACAGATCAGATTTAGTGTGAAAGCATGCCAGTGTGAATAGATGTAAAACCTAAAGTATGGCAGTATCAGCAGTAGTTAAGAGGTGGATGCAGAATTGAGAGATGGTTTACAGTTAGAATTTGTAAGATTTGTTGACCATTGGGATGTGCAGCAAAGTGAGAGCTCGGTAGAATTTACGAATGACTGAGTTCTGCTGATGGATAAACTAAGGGACAGCAAGCCTGAGAAAATCCATTGGGGCAGACATGCCATGCAGTGATAGATATCATTCTGAACCTAAGGGAGAAGGTTGGACAAAGTGTAAGACTAGCACTTGTTAAGGTCATATGAGTGTGGTTTGCTGTAGACTGAGAAATTCCTGAGAGGTGAGTAAGTGGGGCAGGTTGTCTTAGATGTTCTTCCAAATAAAAAGTAAACCTGCAAATGATTTTTTAAAATCTATTCATCTGTCTTAAGAGACCAATAATGGGAAGCTATATGGCAACAATAATAGAAAACATCTGTAGAAATAGAATAGTAAAAGAAAAATAACAGAAATACTATGAAGTGTAGTAATGAAAACATATATTTCACTGCCACATAAAATGTCTTTTCAGTCAAGAACACCAGCTCCAGTACTTGCTACCTACAACCCTTATTGTGAACCAATCTTTTCAAGCCTTTGTGACAATAGCCCATCAGCCATGCACACTCCCTGCCCCTTATAAAATCAATCCCAAGAATTTACAGATACCACCAACTAACCTGACCAAATCATGATATCCACTCACTTAACTTACGGTCTGCAACTTCCACTTATTGCTATGTTGGTGAACTAGCAAGTGGCTATTTTAGCTGGATATTTAAGAATGCCAAAGGAAAATGCAAAAAATATGACATGATTTTTTTTCTTACTGTTAACAGACTACTCCATGACCCTATAAGTTGGTTGCCAAGGCTGTTATTTAGCATATTGAGTTTTTTGCTGAATCTGACATAAACTAAGGGAGTTTAATATGTCCTCAACTTGCCACTCTGCTAGTAGAAGGGAGCATTGCTGTCTTTTCAAAATTTTAATATAACTATAAAAGTGGCCTAATTCATGAAGATGAAAAGAAATTTTTAAGAGGCTGTCTGGAAATTGCAACATAACACCAAAACGCATATGTGGGAGAAGGAATTCAAGCAGAGCAGCATTGTGAAATGCTGTGTTGAAAGTAAACAGGTCTGTGTTTCGTGAGCGAATCACAGCCAGAGGAGGGGCTGGTCTGAATGCATTTCCCTTTGGCCATATAGGAAAACTGCCACGGATGTGAGAAAAAGTTGAACTTGCAGATTCCTTACGCTTCTCTCCTGTTGCGGTGGGCATATTTAATCTGGTGGCATTTTCATTCATACTGCTTCTGCTCCCATGCCCATTCATAAAACAGAACACTGAAGACATTCTTATACAAGCTACCTAAAGGCAGCATATTAATTAAAAATTATATCACCAGTATCCAGGTCAACATCTGGCTCAGTAGAGCTGATAATGTATTTATTAGTTAAAGGAACACATTGTGTTGTCTGTGCCCAGTTTGATTTAATTGCCACAGACTTCAGCTGTCTCAAGAATTACTTTTCCATGTGTCCCTTTCAAGTGGACAAAAATCAACAGGTATAATAATTGCAATAGTGTAATGGTTGCCTATAAGAAATGCAAGTAACCATGGCTTTCCTTTTTTAAGGCAGCACATGGACTGAACTTTTAATGACAAGCAGAAATGAACCAAGAACGTAGTGTGTGCAAAGGCATGAAATTAAGGGAAACCACAGGACAGGGAGGAAGCTGCATGTAGCTCTCCAAAAGTAGATAAAGACATCATGAGATGAGATCCACAGACTACACAGAGGTAAGATCATTAATGCTCTGTACCATCCTAAAGAGCTTGACTTTCCCTTGAGTTCTCTACATAGAACTTGAAACATTCTAATACAGAATGGTATTTCCATAGTATAAAAGCTCTCTGGCAACACAACTGAAAATATACTGAAGGCAGAGCAAGAAGAAAGGTAGAAAAACAGGTTAGGGGAGGCTCTTGTACACGTAAGGAAGGAAACAGTGCCTGAACTATGGTATAGAAGGAGAAAGTTTATTTCAAAATTTCCTAACCAGATAAGAGGAGATGACCACAACCCTCCAGGGAAAAATGTTTTTGTCCTGAACCATGACTGTGGGAGCAGGGAAGAGGGGACAAGGCCTCAGAAATTTGATCTCTCTCATTTTCTATACAACATATCTATTGTTTTGAATTTCTCCTTAAAATCCAAGATATGTGAGTAAAAACTTGTTAGCTTTATGGTTCCATGGGCTGGGTAAACATTGTCTAGTGTTGCTTTCATTTGTGGTTATCTGAAATTAAGATCTAAATGTAAGTGCTTTCTTAAAAACATGTCTTTTATCAAATGTTAGCTGGAAATACATGCTTGAAAAGAAAATAATGATCAGTTTGAACCTTAGTGACTAAACTGTAACTTCATGAATGAAAGCAGGTGACGGAAGCATGATCCAGTTAGAGTTAAATCACCTCTACGCACTCAAAATCCTTCTGTGCCTTCGCATCTGCTGCAAACAGAAGTCAGTTTTTACCGTGACCCACAGACCCAGAACGGACTCCCAGCATTGTGACCTCAGTTCTTCCGTTCTCATGTCTCAGCCCCCCCTCACCAACCTTGGGACAACCATGCCGGTCTCCTGTGCTCCAAGCTTGCTCTCTCAGTTCCTTCAGGTTTTTTACTTCTCATGATCATTTTACTTAGAAATAATATACCTCTCCAGCTCAATACTCTCTTCCCAATATGTACTCTTCCCCAAGACCACGATCTAACAAACTACATTTGACATCGCTTCTTATCTATCTTCCACAGCTAAAAAAATGAGTCCCACAAGGGCAGAAATTTGTAATGTTTTGCTGTATTTCTAGTGCCTCAAACAGTGTCAGGCACCTGAAACTCAGTGACCGCTGAATGAATGAACTGCTGGTTCAGTGGGACTCAACCATACAATCACGGTGAACCAAAGACCACACAGACTGACCCACAGAATCATTACCATAGAAGGAATCTTGCAGTTTGTTACTGTTTTTTTCCACCAGGAAGCCTCTGGCAAAGTCAGATATAATCTGAACCATTTCCATCAACATAGAATTTGTATAAACCATTACAGTTAGGACAGGGTATATAAGAATAATTCATACCCAGGCTTCACTGACAATGACTATTGAGTTGTGTTAAATTCTTCAGCATAATATGGAATCTGCACCTTGCTATTCTATCTGATAGCAACAAAATGTTCCTTGTTCATTACTGTGGAGAAAGGACTTTGTGAAAATGATTCTATTACCTTCAATTTTGTACTGATATGTTTTAGTATTCACTTCAAGGTGACCATATCAGCCGAAGCAATCATCATAATTAGCAAAGCTGAATTATTGGGTGATGCATCCAAAGACTTTTAATTGTCTCAATTTTTGGAAGATTTTTATGGCCATATCACTTTGTAATACATAAATGATTGCTTCTTGTAAAAAGAAAACTAACACAAATACAGAGAGAGTTTAAAAGAACAGTTTTGTCAGGTGTGGTGGCGCACACCTGTAATCCCAGAACTCGGGAGGCTGAGCCAGGAAGATCGTTGTGAGTTCGAGACCAGCCGGGGCTACAAAGTGAGCTCAAGGCCAGCCTGAACTGCATAGTGAGACACAGTGTCTCAAAAAGACAAAATAAATTAATAAATTAAAAATAAAAAAATAAAAACAGCTTTACTTTAGCCTTCTTCCTAATTCACTCTCCACACCAAAGTTAGTAGTTTGGCATGTATTTTTTCCATCTCTCTTTCTATCAATTTATGTAAATATAAATACTTAAGTTTAAGTCCCAGACAACTATAATTCACATATATGCATATTTGTAAAGTACTCTCTTCATCTAACAATATATTTTGAACTTTGTCCCACATCAGTATACACTGACTTCAGTCATGCCATGTTTAGGTTTACTCTATTTTTCTGGATTACTTATTAACAGTCCTATCTTTCACTATTAAAAATGGCCTAGTTTAAACAATAAATTATATAGTCTAAAGCTATTGCTTAGTAAATTTACAGCAACCTAAATAACCACAATTTTTGTAATCATGTTATAAACATTTAGACACAACCTTTTTAAGATAATGAATATGACTGCAAGGAACATAGATCTTTGTACATGTGTATGTGATTGTATTTACAGGGTCAATCCTGCAAGTCTTATGAGGTATATACATTTAATTTTTTAAATTACTTCCAAACTGTTCTCAATAAAGGTACACATTTTATACTTTCATTGGTAGCACCGATGTCTCCATATGTTTATAATCAACTCTAGATATCTTACATTTATTTGACCAACTTAATGGGAAATATATCTCATTAGTATATGTAGTAAAATTGCACTGATTAAAATTCAGATTGCATATTTTTTCATATTGGTTCATATTTTTACCCATTTTAATGTTTGTCTTATTAATTTGTAACTATTACTTTACATTCAATGTAATATATAGGGTGTATTTCTCTGAGTGTTTCACCTGTTTTTCAGATAACAAGGAGAACTAATGTACTAATGTACTAATAGCAAAAGTATACCCACGGTTTTAATATTCACCAAAAACGGTGAGAATATATAGCTCAAAGCAAAGTGTCAAATATTCTTATCTTCCATATTATCTCTATCTATCCATCTATCATTTATCTATATTACATCCCAACTATACACAAGTATTATGATCAACGGGCAGAACTAAGCTACTAGTGAATACAGTATAAATCATTTATCTGTATAGACCATACTCAAAGATGTCATATTATTTTTAAATAAATATTTTATTTACAATTTTGAGTACTACAAATATGTGTTCAGTGTGACTCATACTAGCTTCTACACATAAAATACTACCTCTTTCAAGAAAACAACATTTAATCAGATGTTTTACATTTGTTACACTTTGACAACATCTAATTTTATTACCAACAAATTTCATCAAGGTTAACTTTTGCCTCAAGGTCATAATGGATTGCACATGTGTCATCCTAGCACGGAACTGACACCTAGAGTGTTACTCATCTCATTTTTTCAATAATTCATGAAGAAATGGGGATAACAAGCTTTCTCATCTGGAGAAAATGTTTAATGATTTCCAGAGGGATGGTGCACAGGCAGTTGGAGAAAAATTTATTTAATAATCTGTAGACAAAAAGATTTCCCCCAAACACTTTCACAAATGAATGCATGCTCATGCTACTTGTCACAGTTGCCTGTCAAATAATTTCTCTCTTTTTTTGGTAGTATAAAAGGGTTATTTAATGAGGTATCATCACTTCTCTGCATAAGTACACTTTATTAACAAAAATTAATAGCAATGAGAATTGCAATTAAGAAAGCAGCATTTATCTTTTAGATACAATAGGATTTTTGCTTCATCAAAATCCTATTGCAAATAATGGGAGTTTAAATTGTATTTCAGTATTTTCATAAACACTTGGTTGATAGCTAATGAGGGCTCATCATTTCCGTACACCACTTCTTTTAACCAGTGAGAAAAGGCCAAATCTGCACTGTTGAAATGAAACGAGAGAAAGGCAACTGGAAATAATTGATCTTTCCCTGGTTGAGGTCAAAGTAATACACCGTGACAAACTAACAGAGATAAAAATTTCAGACCTGTCAATTTACAGAGATTTTCTTGACTTCAAAGCCCTTAGATGAATACCACACCTTATTCTGTCTTTTATCCACTCTTCTGTCCACCTTGCAAGAAGATCATCTGCAGTAATTTGTAACATCTTTTTTATATTCCCAAGATTCTCCACAGGAGCTCACTAATGACAGGGCAAGTGTGAGGAATAAAACTAGGCTTTCCTGCCACTTGACTATATGCAATTGTTCTAAGTCCCTGGGCTCAGATTCAAGTTGTAATTATTATATGAGACAAGGTCAGAAAGGCAGTATGTTGCTAGCTCGTTCTTCAGAGTATTTGAAGGCATTGTTATTTTAGCAGGAGCTTTTGAACAGTAACTGTGTTCTATCTTTTAAAAAGGCTTGAGTGAAAAAATTTAAAAAGCAAAGACTCCTTTTTAATCCCTAGGAGTAGTGATGGTGAACTTCTTAGTGCCTTCAGTGATATAGACAGCCTGCTGTGGCACACATGCCATAGGCTCGCCAACACTGCCCTGGAGTAATAAATCATTAGTCACATCCTATATCGCCCCAAGCGATAGAAGTCTGCATGTTTTCTGCCATATGTGATCACTATTTCTACAATGCATCTAAAAAAAACTTACAAATTTTAAGACAAGATATGGATTTGAGGTTTTATTAATAGTCTACAATTAAGGTGAAAATTGGGCATCCTTCAATGGTTTTCTTCATACTATTTATTAATAACTGAAAACTGAAATGGAAACCAGTGGATCGGATGGCTTTTCCTACATGCCATCTGCTGATACTGAGGAAGGAAACGTCCTAATTCTGCCCTTCCTTGATGACAGTGCATGAGCATGCTAATCATTTAGGCAAATCAGCTCACCATCACTGCCCACAGTTCTTGCAAGGGCTTTGGAACTGGAGAAAATTGAACTAAATTAAATTTCAACTTTACTACTTATTAATTATGTGACCTGGGCAAACTTCCTCTACCCTCCAAGTCTCATAAAAAATGAGATAATAATCTTCACCCCAAAAGTTATTATCAGAATAAAATGTCAACTGTTCAGCAGAGTGCCTGACCTTTTTTTTTAAGGATTCAAAAATGATACTGTTGTCTTTTCCTGGGTGGATCATTTTATAAGAAATGATGGGCATCCACCATTTCTTTCAAAACCATGGTAGAAATTTAATTTTCATACGAATTTGTGCATATAAAATTAGGAAACACTTTAAAACCCAATTAGTTAGGGGATCTTTTATAATGGAGTACTTTTACATATTATTGGTGGAAGTACATATAGGTATGCTCCTTTTGAAAGTCATTGGGCAAGATATCACAAGTCTTAAACATACATACTTCAGGTTAGTATTTCCTTTCCTAATAATTCATACTGTTTTAGGCATACAGTTGTTTACTGTATAATTACATCCAGTAATATCAAAAGTCAGAATCAACTTCTACATTCACTAGTTATGAATTATGATTCATAAACAGGCACAAAGAAAAGGAAAGATACAGCAGTAAATTTCCTGGGGTTTCTGTAATCTGCAAGTGTCAGAACAGATCAAACACAAAACTAAAAACAAAACCAAAAGCTCCTTCTTCAGCCAGTTCTCTCAAACCAAAGGACTACAAAAAGTCAGAAAACTTTCATGTAATAACCACCCAACTAAATAACGCAACTAAACACGGAAAAGTCTCACCTCTGCCAGCCCTGCCAGCAGAGACTGTGTGGAATTAGAAGGGATACTACATCCTGGCCAGCTTTGACAGGCACACTCCGACCAGGGAGCCAAGACTTTCATACCTCCTTCCTCACCGCGTTACAAGAGATCACAGGGAGGTCTGGGCTTGTATCCTTGCCTGGGGAAAATAATGAGATAAGCTCATGGAGGCTGCATGAGTTTCCACTGCCATGAGATGGTCTGAGGCAGTTCCTCCCCATTACAGTGTTGGTTGGGGACCAAAGGGCGGGGAGCAGTAATGCCTGAGGAAAGCACCCTCTCTCATGGGCAGAGTGATGTCACAGCGGTGGAGAGCCCAAGTCCAAGTCCTACGGACGAGCTGTGAGATCCCATCTCCGGGTGACAACGGAGTCTGAGTGAGGAATCTAGGGGCGACCACTCTCTGTCATTAAACAAGTGGCTTCTCATCCTCTTAACTTGCTGGAACAGTGTGACATAAAGTCACCTAAACCAGATTTAAACAAGGTCCAGGGCCCCATAGTGACATACTCTAAACATCTAGGATATAGTCAAAAGTTGCTCACCATACAAAGAAGCAGGAAAATCTGAACATCAGTAAGAAAAAGCAATCAACAGATGCCAGTAGGAGATACGCAAATGTTGGAAATACTGACAAGGATTTTAAAGCAGCCACCATAAAAGGACTCCCACAAATATGAACGTTTGAGACAAATTAAAAAAATAGAAAGTTTCTGCAAAGATGAAGAGATGCTATATGAAAGAACCAAATGGAAATTTTAGAACTGAGTAATGCAATGATCTAAAAAGAATAAAGATTCAGTAAATAGAATCAATGTACATTGAAGAGAACACGAATAGTAAACCTGAAGACATAACAGTACAAATAACCTAATCTGAACAAGAGAGAGAAAACCCTGAAAAATAAGTAAATAAATTGACTCTCTGTGGGATTATAAAAAAAGATCTAAATCTATGTCATTAGAATATCAAAAGGTCAGGGCTAAGAAAGCAGTTTTAGAAAATGGTTGAAAAATCCCCCCCGATTTGGTAAAATACATACGTATTCAAGACTTGGGGAAAATCTCAAATATAAACATACAATTCCACACCGAGGCATATCATGGTAAAACTTCTGAAAACTAAAAGATGGAACAAAATTTTAAGGTGAAAAAGAGACAATTCAAATGCTTCTTTAGGAAACAGTAAGCCAGATGACAGAATTTCTCACCGGAAACAATTTAGGCTTGAAGAAAGTACTACAACTTTAGTACTGAAAGCAAAATATAATAGAGAAAGAATTCTATGTTTAGCAAAAATATCCTTCAGTAATGAAGACCTTCAGACATTACCAGATGAAGGAAAACAAACAGAACATGTTGCCAGCAGACTTAACCTAGAAGAACAGCTAAAGGCAGGTCCTGAAACAGCAAGTACGTCATAAAAGGGCTCTTGTAGCATCTGAAGGGAAGGAAGGGTAAAAGAAAGCAGAGGTATGGACGCACACAACAGACTTTTCCTTGTTTTTCTAAATCGTGTTTGACTGTTGAGACAAAAATAGTGATATTGTTTTATCCCTTTTTATTAGTACATGCTTTGTGATACATAATAAGTTCATTCATTGGAGGAAATTAGTGCATATACATATTGCATCTTGGTCCTTTTTACTTCCCCTCGCCCTCTTCTCCCAGTTTCCCTCCTTCCCAGACATAAGATAGATAGAAGATAGATAGATAGATAGATAGATGATTGAGAGAGACAGAGATAGAGAGATACAAAAGAATGGATAAAACTGATTTGGTGAGGTTAGTATAACCCTGACACCAAAACTCAGCGAAGACAGTGTGGGAAAAATAAATGATCACCAATGGCTTTTATGAATATACAAATGAAAATCCTCAACAAAACACTAACAAATCAAATCTAACATCACATCAAAAGGGATTGTATACCATGACCAGGCGGGAATGCAAAAGGTGGTCTAACAGGAAAAATAAGTGAGGTACGACACCATGTTAACAGAATAAAGGGCAAAAATCATATCATCTCAAGATACGTGAAAGCATTTGGCAAAATATAGCATAAAAAATTCAACTAACTAGGAATAGGAGAGAATATCTTTAATGTTATGTAAGAAAAAGCAACCACCAATATCTTAATGGGAGGATACAATGCTTCTTCCCTAGGATAAGAAACAAGATAAGCACATCCCATCTTGCCACTTCGATGCAGCGTGGTACTGGGAATCTAAATGGCACCCTTATAAGAAAGTGCATATTGAAGCAGAAATAAAATTTCTATAGTTCTAAAAAATTTTTAAATTTGATTCTAAAATGTATATGGAAATGTATGGGACACAGAAGTGTCAAACAGCTTGGAAATAGAACAACAAAGTTGAAGGAATCAAACTTCTTGATTTTGAAACTCACTACAAAACTGCATTAATCAAGACTGTGTGGTTTTCACATAAAGACAGATATTTAGATTGATGCAAAAGAAATGAGAATCTAGAATGAATTTATATAGTCAATTATTTTTGGCAAGGGAGCCAAGACAACTCCCTGGGGAAAGAGCAGTCCTTCAGTAAGTGGTATTCAAGAACCAGGTATCTACATACCAAAAAAGGATATTGGATGCCTTCCTCATCTCATGCACACAGATTAACCCCAACATGATTATAGACCTGAATTTAAGAGTGAAATCTACAAAAGTCTTAGAGAAAATACAAGAGACATTGAGTTAAGTGAAGGCTTTTTGGATATGAAGCAAAAACAGATGAAAAGGAAAAAATAAATAAATTGGAATTCAAAATTACAAACTCTTGTGCTATAGTTAATACCATCTAAACGGTGAAAAGACAATCCACAGACTAGGGGAGCACGTCAGCGAATGGTAAACTTGCTAAAGGATTTGCATCCAGAATGTACATGTGTACACACATATTTGTATCTTACAACCCAATGATGAAAAGACAAAAAATTAAAACTAAGACAAGGATCTATATAGATTTTTCTCCAAGGAAGAAAGATGTAGACATGACCAACAGCTACATGAAGAGATGTGCAGCACCACTGGTCATTAGAGAAATGCAAATCAAACACTAGGATAGCTAAAACCACAAGATGCTGTGATGATAGCACCCTACAAGGTGCTATTCATTGAACAGTAAATCAACTTTCAAACAGCGGAAAATAACAAGTATTAATGTTATTGAAACTCTCACACATTGTTGGGGAAAAAGTAAACTGGTACATACAGGAAATTAGGAAGACTTTTCCAGTTCCTCAAAACAGTAAACAAAGTTACGACAAAGCCCAGCAATTCCATTTTTACATATAAACCCAACAGAAATAAAACCAAACTTGTACACAAAAACATGTACACGATAGTTATATGATAACAAAGTAGAGACAATCGAACTATCAATCAACTGATAAATTGGGTAAAATACAATATACTCATATAATGGGGTACTATTTGGCTATAAAAAGGAAGAACTGATACATGCCACACATAGATGAGCCTTGGAAACATGACACTAAGTGAAAGAAAACAATCACAGAAAGTCCTATTTTGTTGATTCCATTTATTTGAAATGTTCATAAGAAACAAATTCACAGAGACGGCAAAAAGCTTAATAGTTACATAGTATAGAGTGGGAGAAATGGTGAAAGGAAAAAAAGAGAAATGGGAAGTAATTGTTAATGGGTATGGGATTTCCTTGGTGATTAACTATTCTAATCTGATTGTGGCAACAGTTGTACAACTCTGTTAACACACTAAAAACCATTGAAATGTCTGTTTTAAATGGATTAACTGTATGAAGTGAGTATCTCAACAAAGCTGTTAAGATTTCCATTAAAAATAAGGACAAATTTTTAATGACATAGGTAAATTACTCTATGATAACATTAAGGAAAAGAGCTGAAGCAAAATTATCTGTGTATGTTCACCTATACACAGATTAAAGTAACTCTGAGAAGAAATATGCCAAAATATGATTGGTTCTTTTTATACTTTCATATTCTGTCTAAAATTTCTGTAAGTATAATTACTTTAACCAAAAATAAAAATTTTAAAAGAAAAGTAACAATTAGAGCACTTAATTTTCTTTTTATAAATTTAGTTAATAGTGAATTAATTTGTCTAGTAAGATATTCATTTGTATGTTTTCTATTTTTCCGTGTAATTTATCTTTTACCTTCTTAACTTGGCAAGAGGAACTCCAGGACTAATACTCAATTTTTTGTTTCTCATTTCTCACATAGCGTCTGCTAAGCTCACTTGTAGCTAGTGAATAATTCACAGTGTTGCTAACTTATTAGATGGCAGACTCCAATATATCAAGATTTTAAACCAGGCATGGTGGTGCACACCTGCAATCCCAGCACCTGGGAGGCTCAGGCAGGAGGATCATTGGGAATACAAGATCAGCCTGGACTACAAAGTGAATTGAAGGCCAGCCTGAACTGCATAGGGAGACCCTGTCTCAAAAAGACAAAAAAAAGAAAATTTTAGAATAAGACTCTACATGCTTGAAGAATGGTATTTCCAATTTCATGAAACAGAGTATGAGAATAGTCAGATCCAACAGTAGACTGCTCAAATGTTAGATTAGAAGAAAAAATGTACCTGGGAGTACACATGATTTTTTAACTAACTTCTCTCTAGGTCAAAGATACAGTTGAGACAATTAAAGACCCAAGTGGTATGGGAGACTGGGAAATCCCATTTAAAGAAACCGTAATGGTAACAGAAGCTAACATTGTTGAACATTTGCTCTATGGCAGACTCAGTTCCAGGCATGTTGTGTTCATTCCTTCATTAAATTCTCCCAGCAATTCTGAAAGATAAGTATGACTGTTAGTCGTCCCTTTTTATAGACAATACAACAGAGGCTTACAAAGTTCACGCTCACTTAAACATGTAAGGTTAACAAATACCATATAAAGATTCAAACCTAGATTTGTCTGATTCCAAAAACAGAACTTTTAAACCATAAAGCCCTGTACCTTCATGTTGCCAAGAACATACTGTCTTTGAAAATCACACAGTTCAATCAGTGCCATCCCTCCTGGGATAAAACTGATTAAAGATTTAGAGACATCATGTTTTGAATTATAATGACTTATAAACAAGGGATAACTTTCCTTCATTCTGTTGGCAATGAAGAATGATGTATTTTGAAAGACCACTTTCCTAGAAAAGAAAAAGACAAAAATGTATGTATGTATATATGAATATGCATATATGCAGGAGGGCTAACATGGTTCTACTATTGTATTATATCACTTAATGCTAAGCAATAATCGATGACGGGTTATTTGATCAATCTTGTATGTCTGTATGTGTTATCCTGAACACACACTTCGAAGATATCAATAATGTAAAGCAGCAACTATTGGTGTTTTGTTGTTGTTGTTGTTGTTGCTGTTGTTGATGTTC
>PVLD010008347.1:21123-84776 GCA_004027595.1 Dinomys branickii
TTGTCTGACTAAATTTGCATGTCTGTATATGGGTTTATATATTTACACTTCGAAGATATCAATGGATAAAGCAATAACCACTGTTGAGACCATATCACCTTGTCTATAGATTAGTTGTGATTGTACTATTTTTTATGCTAATTGGTGTCTGTTTGTCAATATGTTTTTGTACTTTTATTTTTTTAAAATAAAAAAAAAAAAAGAAAGGCCACTTTCCCTAAATTTCACTATGCTTTGTGATGATCTTGGACCTGGAAAGGCAGTTCTTCCCTCTCCCAGCCCCTGAGGTAACCTGAACCACCTCACTGAGCCACGTCAGTCTCTGCAGAAGTGTGGTCCTGGGACCTTCACTGAAGTTCTAGAACACCCCAAGAACAGTGCTCTGTTTAGCACTGTGCTCCCCTGATGCCAACCTCCCTGCCTTTCTTTCATTTCTTATCAAATTCTTTCCCTTCATGGAGTCGTGCTTGGTCATTCAACCTAGCTTCCACCACAACAGAACCTGTCCTTCAGCACTGAGGTAATACTTGTGACAGATGTGTGTTGAGTCTGCAGTCCTCCACTCTACCAGCTGAGCTATCGAAGGGTGTGCAATACATTGACAAATAGCGTCTCCCTTGCCTCCATTTTCTGGACTCTGTGAACCCCACCTTCACCAAACCATTTGTCTTCTCCCTCTCTACCTTCAGAGAGAGAAACAGAGACAGAGACAGACAGATCTGCTAAAGGAGGTATGCCCTGTTCAGAAAAGCAGGAAACCTTTAGCTCCAAGCCACATTTCTAGACCTTTAGGTGTTATTTGATAGGAAGAAATCTTAGAAAGAACTTGAGTGAATTTCTTGACCTCTGGGTAGTACAAAGAAGCCATGGAACAGAAAGGGATCTTCTACAATCCAGCCAAACTGAAAGTTATCTGAGAAAAAAGTCTCCAGGGAGGAAATTCTCAAACTTCTCTGTTATCCATCTCAATCACTACACATGTGCTTTCCAAGAGGAACAATCAAAAGGAAGGTGCAAGGCAACAAAGCCAAATGAAGACAAGGATGTGGGGACTATGAAGTCGCTGCCTCCAGAGGCAATCAGTTTAGGATTTGTTGGCAGTGTTCGTGAAGGACAAGGAAGTGGAAGAAGAAAAGGAACAAACAGAGGAAATGGAGAGAAGAAAGAGGAAATGACTAAGCTTTGTGAGGAAGAAATTATTCAAGATACTTCAGATGTTAAAATTCCACTAATTCCATTGACATTTCAAAAAAGTAGAATGTTCACCCTTTCCCTTTTCCTCAACTATTATCTCCTGTTTCTTGAAATCTTATCTCTTCTTTCAGATTTCATTGATTAGTGCTCCTTGTGGTATTTGGATTCTGTTGTTACGGCCTTTGATTCTCCTTGTTTAAATTTCAACCAGTGTCCATGGCCTGGTCCACTCCTCAACTTGCTCTCTACATCCTAGGCACTCACTGCCTGGCGGGTTTGCCCATGTACAGCTCCTACCCCACCACCCACCCTGCTAACAAAACCTGTGACATCCACACAGCCCAGCAGCAAGGCCTTCCACAAATCTGACATCAGTGTGCACTTCCAGTCGGCCTCACTTTTCAGTTCCGTGCTTCCTATTAATAACATAGAGCATATCTTAGATGCATTATGAAAATGCCAAAACTAAACCAAGCATTTTGTAAAATTAATATGCACTGATATATATATATATATATATATAAGAAAAATGTAAAAAAAAATTAAAGAGCACATGGCAGTAAACCTTGAAGTTTTGATGGCAAACATGCTGAAGTCACAGTCATTAAGGACTTGTCTTGCTATGTAAGAGTTGTGAAAGAAACACAGGAATGGCCCTTGCCAGAGAAACATAGTATAATGGTGGGGAAATTAACTTCAGCAAGAAATTTAGAATTCCACTGCACATGATCTAGCATTCTAATACTTTCTGCAGAGAAGGAACCCTACACTGTAGCATATAAATCACTTAGGAGGTGATATTTGGGTCTGAATAAAAGTGGTATTTTTCGCTATGCTTTGTACGAAAATTGATGGGTGAAGTAATATGTTCTAACCCAATTATACCCCTTTACAATCCTCTTTTACTCTGATCTATGCAAGGCTAGACACATTCACTCTCTTTTTAAAGAAGCAAATTTGGGTAGACAGGAAATAGGTGATTCTGATCATACTGAACTAGGTTACTGCTGTTATGAAGTCAGCCTCCAAAAGCCTTTCAACAGGCCTCCAAAGAGGCTTTCAAGGTAATGGAGGAGGGAGAGTGGTCCATTGAGCCAGTACCTAAGAGGTTCTGCTTTCCAAAGACATGTTAGATCTCTTCTCCAAGCAATCAGTAAGAAAATTTATTTTGATGAACACAGACAGGCATTTTCTACAATCACCATTATTGATAGTTGTAAATGTGGTATGAAATACACTGCTTACACTCAGCTGAGATTTAACATTACCTATTTCCACAATGAGTATTCGAAAAGATAAATCAATAGACCTTCCAGCAGAACATCTAATAGCTTTTAATAACAGAGGGGCTTCTTTAATTATTTGAATTAAAATCAAAATTGAGGAGTGAAAATTATAGCTTCTTTCTCTGCAGGGTATTCAATTTTTATTAGTTTAGATAAATAGGACATTCTATCTGATCTGAAAATAACTCAAAAAAGGAAATATATAGACTTGTTTTTCTTTCAAATGTAGATATACACTTGAAACATGAAGAGACTGACTACTGGTCTGGTTTGTTTTATACTGATAATAAAATAAGAAAATAAGAAACTTTTGTGGCAATATAATTCACCTTACCCCATAAATATCATCAGATACTTTCATTTCGGAGCTAAAGCAAGAAAGGACAAAAGATTGAGGGTTTTTTCCCTTCTTTGTTTACTTCTTACATATCTCTAAGCCTGTTCAAAATGTTTTTCCAAAATATTTAATTTTAAATCATTTGTTCTCATAGAGATTAAGAAGTAGTTGTTTGAACTAAAGTCAAACTCATTTGTGTACACGGACACATTCGTTATCTTTACCATGTGGTTTCATGTTTCTTTTTTAAAACCAGGCACCTCTACTCATGTAGTATGAATACTGTTAACAAGCTACAAGGAGAGGGGTCCCTGCAACCCAGATGGGCGGTGATAGTGCTGACCGAACTTCCCCCTGTACTACAGAATTTTTTGACAGAGCTTGTGCTTGGATGTGCTTTTGTTTACTGTTTCCCCTTCCTACAACCATAAATTACTGTAACTTGAAAGCATGGATCGATGCTTTTTCTGGAAGTTCCTAACCATAATTAATTACCAAGCATAGCAAATAAAACACACCAAAACATCCCTATGTATTTAATGACCATCCCTTGAGATATGAATCACTCTTGGTTTGATCACCTTTCTTAAACAGAGACAGTGTCTAACTATACATGTTATAGGTGCTCATGAAATATCTGTTGGGTGACTGACCACATAAATGCATCATTATGACTGTAGCCATACTTGTACTAGGAAGAGAAGGATGGAAAAAACCTGACTGTGTACCTTTCTCTGGTTTAATGAAAACTAAACTCCAGTGGAAGTAGTTTGGCTTCTAGTATGACCAAACAACATCATTCTCAGTGAACTTCACTTTCATAAATCATAAAGTGAAAAGGAAAAAAAAGTCTGAAATTTCTTAGAAGTCTTTTATTATTCTTATGAAAGATGAATGACTTACAGTTTTCAGAGTTGAAGGGTTTTGGCAGTGTTGTTTTGTTTTAATATTAAAATGCATTCTCTGGTCTAATCCTTTCTTTACACACACACATACACACACACACACACACACACACACACACACACACACACACACACACTTCTGATTTTTCATCTGAACACATGTTGGGGGATTCTTCCAGAGGTAAGTCTGGCCCTTAGATGTTGATACTTCCCTAGGGTTTTGTCTTTGGCCCACCTCCCTTCCATTCTTCCTGTTCTGACTGAGTAATGATATTCACTCTCATGGCTTTAACTTCCATTTATGAGGATAGAATTTCACTGTCCTCTACCTCAGTCTTGCATTGAGCTCAAGTCTGCATATCCATCTGCCTACTGGACAGCTATACTTGAATGTCCCTTACTTTTCTAAAGTCAAAACTTCCAAAAATTCATTTTCACTTCTCTCACAGCAAAACAAAACACAACAATGATAACAAAAAGCTGGCTAAATCTCTTTTCTCAATTAGTAGCATTTCCATAGACTTAGTCATATAAGACCAAAACCTGGTGCATGCTGGAATCAGAATACTACAGCCTATGGATTTATTTTCACAAGTGGAATTTTACTGGATGATAGAAACACCCACTCATTTTGCCTATGGTAGTCTCACACTTCCATGTCAGAGTTTAGTAGATAGAACAAAGGCCACACGGCCCACAAATATCTGGCCCTTGACAAAAATAGGACTGCCAATCCTTGGTAGACTATTCTCTTTTTCAGATAGCAAAAACTGCTTATTTTTGCCTCCTAGATTGTCTCTCAGTTATCCCTGCAGCCTCTTAAATGTGTGCTTTCATGATCTCTAGATCGGACAAGCAACAAACGACCCCTTGCTTCATCTGCCACCAGAGAGATACACCTAAGAAATACATACTATTGGGAGATAACTTTTCATGTCTAACATTTTGCATGTCTTGTGAAAAGAGGTACTGAAGGCTTTTGTTCCAGACTATCCTCTCAAGAATACTTGTATGAGAAAACAGTGTTAGAATGTACAGTGTCTCCCTTCAGATTTGTTTGCTGTCCAGTATGGGAATGATAATATCTCCCTAAAGGCCAAAGTTGGACCAGGTTTGCACACTCGCTTACAAAATATTGCTGAAGTCTTCAGCTCAGGGTTTCTGGACTGTGATGTAAACCCACAGGGTACACAGCAACCTCCTGAACATAGCTTCCTGTTGCCCACGTGGCACTCAAAGAGCAATGTGACCAAAAATGAACTGGAGTTTATGCTGCTTGTTGTGCCCTGTGTCTTTTGTCTCTGACCCAGGAGTTCTATGTCTTCTACAAGTGTCAGTGAAACTATAGCCCTCTAACTGGTTAGTCTGTAAGAAGAAAATCTCAGACCATTCACAGTGCCTGACAGTCACTCTTTTACCATTTCTTTCCATTACAGACTCAATTCAATGTTATTTAACCCAGGTTCCATGGTTGTCTGTGACCTGAGCGCCCTTGTTGCACACGTCACGTTTTCTGTTGCTTCCCACTCACCGTGTTCACTGGTGTTTCCAGCAGTTCATAGCTCACCAGTTATCACATGCTAACCTGTGTCCCCCCACCCTTGCTCATGTGTGAACTGCCCTCTAGTCTCCCGAACCACACTTCTCCTTTTCCTCCTCCCCACCTCAGTCTTCTGAAGCACAACTCAGGCATTTTCTCCTGCTAAGGGCCCCCATCCACAGTGAACTGCAGGGCTCCCCCCTCCAGGGTCCTACGGCTTCCTGAGAAAATTCAATCACAGTCATTGCCTTGATTTCAAATGTGTCCACGTGTCTGCCTGGCTCCCTCATAGACACTGAGTCCCTTGAATTAAAATGCAGTATGTTCCTCATCTTGGTGCCCTCAGTACCTCTTTCAAGGCCAGCACCTGTCCATGCTTAGAAAAGATTTGGTTAATGATCTGAACTGAAATAACCTAATGTATTGGCCTTAATGTCTTTAGTTCTCATTTTAGAAAAAAATGAGTAACTAAGAAAACAAATTTTTACTTATATTCTTAAGAAACTTGCTTTCTTGCTTCCTTTTTATTTTGCTTTTTGGGGTTTTTTTGGTTTTTTGGGGGGGGGCCTTTTTGAGACAGGGTCTCACTGTGCAGTTCAGGCTGGTCTTGAGCTCACTTTGTAGCCCAGGCTGGTCTCAAACTTGCAACGATCTTCCTGCCTCAGCCTCCCGAGTGCTGGGATTACAGGAGTGTGCCACCACGCCTCCTTCCCTTTTAAACATTATTTTTTTCTTTTAAAATATGATTCATTATGATATAAGGCCTTCTAGAGGAGCTAGGGATTTAATAAAATGTTCCAGAGAGATTTGATATTTTTTCAGATCTACATTGCAGCAGATCATCCAGGACACAAAATCTTAATTTGTCCTTTTCTGAAATTTTTGCTTGCCACAAGTAGAAAGTATACTGCATCACACTACACAAATACACACATCAAATGTGATAATGAATTAATGGTCATAAACATACATATTCAGGCTTCATATAAGTAGAAGTGGTTCCCAAATTTTAAATATGTTATTGAAACACTTAATTATAAAATGATAGAAATATGTTCATTATGAGAACATATTTCTCATCTTATGAACATTTTACCATTGGATAGAAAATCTAAAAATTCTCAATTTTTTTTGTTTTCTTACAAAAATCTTACAACGATGTAGCATATTTTTTTTAAGACAATAGCAAAAGCTTTCAATACATTTATGGCAAGAATAAGAGTTTATGATGCATTTCAAAGAGTACTGTTGACGATACAAAAATGTAACACGTTTTTTTCTATTTTCTAAGATCAATGTTTTATGAAAAAAATGTTCAGGATCTTAAAAACAAATCAATTCCCTCATCGTCAAAATTCTAAGCACTCGGTGCTCAGTAGGGGAATATGTTCAAGAAGGCTAGAAAGTACTCTCCAATAATGCTGACAATGCAAGATTACTGCAGTATTTGCAACAGAGAATTGCAACAAAAGAAGAGTTGTATATTTAATTCATAAGCTTTAATTTCTCCCTAAATATCAAGGGGATTTAATTCATTTGCATCCTACTTCAGTGTTAATCCTGAAGAATTTATTAGCCCCTTTCCCACATTGCATCAGAGCTACTTACTTTCTTTTTAGGTATTCTGGGATTTTAACCTCTTGCACGTACTGGAAAGTTTCAGCAGAATATCAGTGTAAAGTCACCAGTCCTACATGCTTGGATCCCAAGACAGCACAGCCAGATTTGTTGTGGGTTGTCCTAGGCACCAGGCTGTGCTGATAGTTACAGGGGAAGGTTCTCCCAGCACAGAAAAGAGAGGTTTCCTCATCTGCTGATATTTAAGTGGGTGTGGCCATCTAAGTGTCAAGACAGTACTCTAAGTGTAATAGCTACTTTCATTAAATATTTATTGTACGAAAGTTTACTGGCTTAAGTTCTTTTGTTGTTTCTTAGGAGTTTTGTTTTGCTGGTTTGGAGACTGATCTAAGGGCCTTCTCACTGAGTTACATCCCCAGTCCTTTCAATTTATTTTTCCAGACAGGGCCTCACGAAGTTACTTTGGATGGGTTCAAACTTACTATCTTCTACCTTAGCTTTCCAGAGTGCTGAGATTACGGGTGTGTGCCACCACTCCCAGGTTCCGGTATGCTCTTACTACAGACTCAGAAAAAAGTGCTGGTGGTGTCTCGTTATTAAAGTTTGGTGGCAATTTAAAACTTTGTAGACAGTCTATTTTATAGATCGCTACTCACTTCAACTATCTTCTTTGCTCTAAGAAGAACAAATGACCATTGTAAGATAAAAGTTCTGGGCTTATAAGATGCTTAATATAAAGAGTTGTTCTCATGGTCATGTATCAGTTCTTCTATTTCAGAGACAAGAACACTAACTTTCTGACTCATTGTAGATTTCATTTTTCTCTCTGCAAGTATTACCATATTGCACTCTCTTTCCAGTATGTTGATGTTTTACACAGTTTTATTTTACAAATTTATTTTACTTTTAAATTCATGTTGCATTTGCATCTTTCAGTTTTTGGTTGGCATTACAGTGTTTTCTTCATATAGATAAAAAATAAGTGCTTTTCCCATTTTCTCTAATCTTCTCCTTTGAAGTGGATTCCACTCATTCTAAAGGCAAGGTTTGAAAGACAAGATTAATCCCAACACAACAATTTAAAAACCTGCAAACAACCTATGAGAAACTAGAAAAACAGGCGTGTTGGTTCATATCTGTAATCCCAGCCACATGGAAAGCAGAAGCAGGTGGACTGCAAATTCAAGGCCAGCCTGAGTAACTTAGCAAGCTCCTACCTCAAGAAAAATAGCAAGATCCTCTCACCAAATAAAAAGGGCTGGGAATGTAGCTCAGTAATACAGCACTCTGGGCTTGATCCTCAGTACCACAAAAAAAAAACAAAAACAGAAGCTAGAAAGATATCCTTCTTACATATAATCAGTACACTAGATATAACAATTGTTGTTTACTTCTAACTACATTTTTGATAAAGAAAACACAAATATAAATTAGCCCTTTGTATCTTAGAAGAAAAATGGCAACCTGCAATTAAAGTTCATATATTTTTATGTAAATCTGAAAAAATTAAATTTCTGTCTCCTCATTAAAACAAGTAAAGCTATGGTTAACCTCTTTACATTTTTCTTCAAATAACTACATGACATTTTATTGGCTAGTTTCTGCTCAAAATGCTGGAAAAGCTGAAAAGTAGCAATAATGTTTGATTTCTTAATGCAAGATGCAGATTCAGTGCACATCCTGGCAAAATCTCTGAATCTACCCAAATATATGTGAACTGAGTCTTGTTTCTAAATGCATTTAAATCTAAGCTACTCACAGTTTTGACATTTTCTTTCTGCACAGTAGATGACTCTGCTGTGCTGCTGAATATTCAGCTTCAGTAAAATGGACTTGATTTCTAATTTTTTAATGCTGAAACATTTTATGTTCTAGAATTCTCCAGAGCAAAAGATACCATTTTCATTGGTAGTTTTTTTCATGGTTTTACAAGCCTCAAAATGTGGAGAGCTTTCTTAAATCTATTCTTGATGATTTCTGCAGTAATAACGGAGGCTTTTTACTGTAATATATACCGGAAATGCAGTTCAGGATTCGGGAGAGAGCACAAGTTGTAACAGGTAGAAATGAATGGAAAGAGAAATACTGGCAGGGTTCTGAGAAGCAGAAATAAATTATCTGTCGCCATTAAATTGAAAGTGATATGTGCTCACGAACACATCAAATCTAGATGTATCACAAATGTGATGACGGAAGATATAGAAAAACAGAAGGGAAGCCCTTCCAACTAGGTTGCAACGTGAGATGTCACCACTTTCAGAACAAAGTGAACTTCCAAAGACATGGGTGACTCTGCTGCTGTCCTGATGGGAGTCTGTTTTGTGAAAGAAGAAAAAAAACCTGTCGATATTCTAGCAATGTCTTTGCTGCCGTGTACAGGGAGGATTCACCTGATCGGAAGGAAGGGTGTGAGAGTAGAGGTTCTCATTCTTTCTATATCAGCATAGAGAATTTCATGGTGTGATTCACCATCCATATTTATGCATTTATATTTGCAGTTTTACTATAAATATACCTTAAATTCATCAGTGACTGTTTCTGAGGGGTGGCACTGTAGGTAGTGAGATGATAGAGGATTTTAACTTTTTAATTTGTATAATTCACTGCTTATTTTTATGCACATGTATTACTTTTCAACATAGATGTTTCCTTTGTAATTCATAAATAGGACTTTAATATACCACATAATTTGAAAAAGAAAAAATCAAATCTGTCCTACCTATCCATGCTAAGGATCAATTTGTGATTAGCTATACCCTTGAGAGAAGTTTTAATAACTAAAACCTCTTTTAGATATTTAGTGGGTCCTTCTCCAGAATAAATCATTCTAGAGTGCAATTCCAATGTAATATGGAGAATAAAAACACAGACCAGCACTTGGCTAATCATTGCCTGTCAAAGGATATATGATCCCAGCCCAGGGCTTGCCAGTTTCCCTATGAGTGTGCCACACTCATGGGCCTTGGGGACCTCATTCAATTTCTGTGTTGGCAATTCCCAGTAGGACATAATGAATGGAGAACACATAGGAATGAGCAGAAAGCCTAAAGGCTCATGATTTATATTTAAAGTACAAGTTCAGGTAGGAATTAAAGTGGGTGTGAGTAGCTTAATTCTACCTTGGCACTCCCTTCCAAATTCTCTAGCTTGTCCAACAAATACCACCCTCACATCTCCCATTATGGTGCCAGACATTCTGCTAGTTATTTCATACACAACTCATGTACAGCGTGTCTAAGACCTAATTCACCAGGCTTAATCTTCACCAAATGTTGTAGACTGACTTCTCCAGAAAACAGATACTACTCTAAGAAATTTGGATGCTGGATATTACATACATTGCTTTGGGGATTAATACATATAGAGCTGTAGAGGAAGAAAAACTTGGCAGAGGGAGGAAACTGAGCAGCAGTGGTGTTTCAGCAGAACTCAAACCAGTCACTCAGCTGGCCTAGAGCTGTGATGACCTGGAATGGGAACTTCCATCCTGAAAGATGGATCTGAGCAGGGCCTCTTGGGAGTCAACACACAAAATACAACACCTCTCTCTGCAATATGTTGGCATTTATGGGAATAAATTGTCTGAGCTCCTTGTTGTAGTTGCCTCATTTGCACACTCTCAATATGAGACTACGCATAAGTATCCTCTAGTGCACAAGCGCATTCTATTTTATTCAGTTCAGTGGTGTTGTGCTGAGTATTTATGATATACAAACCAGTGTTTTGCTCTAGTGATACGAGAGTGGGTGAGGCACAGTGCCTAAGAACACTAACCAGGACATAAAAGTACGTATGATGTTTCACTATGCGTCAGTTTCTGTGGATCTCATTTAATCCTCTAACAGCATCATCAGCTAAATTCTATTTTTGTCCCATTTTGCAGCTGGGGCAACTTAAGATTATAGGGTCTAAAAAATTCAGAAGGAGGCTTCTGACATTGTAATAAACGACATCATTCTGTGCTGAACGTAGAAAATAAGAAGAGCAGTAGCGTGAAGCCTGTACCTCAGGGAAAGGCAAACAGAACTTACAAAGGAAGACAAAGGGTTGACGATAAAGCAGGAATGTACACTATCCGAGAAAGAAAGGAGGGGAAAGGAGGAGGGGAGGGGAGAGGAGTTGAGTTTCTGGTGCCACAGGCGTAAGACAAGCTAGATAAGTACTGGAAAGTGTTTGTGGAATTTGGCCACAGGTGAGTCACTGCTGACCTTTCCTGTTGTGCTGCTTGGAAGTGCACAGGGTGGGAATCTGATTACCCCGAGTTGGAAAGGTGAATGGGAAGTGAAGGAGTAAGTCCTGTGGTGCTAAGAATTCATTCAAGAAGGTAAAGGAAAACGACTGCAAAATGGCACACCAGTGTCAGAAAGACACTGTGATTTCCTTCCCTTTTTAACATTTCCTAGGCAGTTAATACACATCAGACACTAGGGGGACAAAAACGATGGAAATATGGTCCTTGTCTTCAAGGGACTCAAGCTCTAGTGCACAAAACAGAAATAAGAATAGTCATGCTAGCCAGGCATGGTGTCTCACACTTGTAATTCCAGCATTCAGGAGTCTGAGGGAGGAAGATAATGCGAGTTCCAGGCCAAACCCGGCTATGTAGCAGTTCAAGGCCAGCATGAACTACATAATGAGACCATGTCTCACTTCCCCAGTGCACTCCTCAAAAAAGAATAGTCACAGTAAAAAGGAACAAGGGCAGAAATACCCATGCCACCAAAGAACCATGGAAAGAGGAGGTGAAAGCCCTGACTGCTTGGAAGTCAAGGAATTAGGGGCTTTTAGAGCTTTCAACGATACAAGCAGCCGTCTGCAGCACATGTGCTGTGGGTGAGCCACTGCTGAATTAGCAGACCAATAGATGATCGGCAGAAGACCGAACAGCTATGGAACAGCATGGAGACCTGTTCCATAGCACATTTGGGCACATTTGTGGAAATGAATGTTCAGTGTGGTTGAGTGCACGAAACCAGTGCAACCAAGTTTCAACACTGGAAAGGTAAGGCTGAGTTCAAATCACAAAGGACTTTGTATGCCATGTTAGGGAATTTGAACATTTTCTGCTTTCTAAGTAATGAGAAAGCTTATGGAAGAGCCTTAAGCCATCCAAGTCATACCGGTACAAAGACTGGGTTGTATACACTCATAAGAGAAAAAGAGATTGGCTTGGAGAAAAAGCAACTCAAAAGTCAAGGAGACTGGATATGAGATCATTGTACTAACTTAGGTCATTTATGATAGAGAAATGACTTAAACACCACAGATGATAATGAAGAGGAGGGAGAGATTTAGAAAAGTCTAAGAGGTAGAATTCGCAGGACATGAGTATACAGGTGGGGGACAGGATACATGGTGAAAGGAAAAGTCTGGTAAAATATCATCACAGATACCTGAATTAGCGGCTGGACAAATGCTGTTAATAATTAATTAAAATGTAGAAGCTAAAATCACAAATTTAAATAAGCTTGGTTCTGACATGCTTGTGTGAAATAGCCAAATACTCAGAGCAATATGCCTGTGTAGGATCGGAGGAGGGGTAGAACGGTGGGGTGGATATTCAACTGATGGTTGTTAGAAAAGAACAAACACAAGGGAGGAGAACATACTAAAGACAGAACCTTGGAGAATATGCATTTAAGGAGTTGGAGAAGCAGAGAGATTTTGGATCACCAGTGTGGGAAAGAACAGACAGAAGTGGCCAGTAGAAAGTGTAAGATTATTAAGTGGCATTGATACTGGCATATAGCAGAAAACACTTTCGTAGGTATTCTGCCCATAGAGTAGCATGACTGCATCTAGCAATATTAAGTGACCCAGAGGGATAGGTGCATTGTACCATGATGAAAGGTTTGCTGCTCACAGAGGAGGAAGCAGTGTCAAGTTGGAAGGGTGCAGGGAAGAAAGCAGTTGAGTTTAGACTGTACAACATAGGACATGAAAGTGGGGAAAACTGGGCATTCTAGTAACGAAAGGAGACTGCAAAGGGACTGCAACTCTCGATGGGTGTTGAAAAGCAAGCACTGTGGTAAAGGTAAGAAAGAATGGAAAGATCTCCAGCAGTTGTGGGCTAATGATAAAAATGGGAGGTACAAGACTCCAGGGGCCCAGCTGCTCCAGAGAGGACAGTTTAGAACTCAGCTGTCTAAGGGGAGCAGAGATGGAGACGCTTACAGGGGAAAAGATTCATGAGCTCTCACAGTGTAAGAGCATATGCATTGAACGTGCTTCATATATTTCCTCACAGTGCCAAGCACAGATGGGCTTTCTCTTTGTTGTAAAAACAATATAACTACATTTTGGAAAACAGAGGGGGGAAGAATATTCATATTTCCACCACCTACGCAACTTATGTTCTCAGTTGGTTGTGTCACCTCCCACATGATCCACACAGTTGCAGTCATGGTTTGTATGTGATTGTCTTTCCTTTTATTTTAACATTATAATATAAGCACTTTTCATGTTGCAACATAGCTTTTATAATTAATTTATGGGTTCCTGGTAAGTGTTTGAAATAACAACTTTGGGATACTTCAGATCACAGACCAAGATCATGTTTCAAAGGACTCTTGTTAACACAACACTCATTCCTGGAAACAGTTTGAAGACTCCTCTTTGTTTTGATTTTTTTTCGGGTTTTTTTTGCATCTTTAATTCTAACTTAATAAGAATTTTCTTTCATGTGTCTATGGATTCACTTTTGCCAAAAAAGAATGTAGGAGTTCAACAATGGGGTACAATGAGTAAGTTTTTTAGAAAATTTAAATCTCTTCCAACCCAAGAAAAGCCAAGCCATGTTCTTTGGCCCTGGGTAGAAAAATGAGAATGCAGTAGAGTATCATCACTGTCCTATTTTGCACCCCAGGTAAGGGTATATAGAGCATCTTTTTTATACTTCTAAAGGGAAGCCATAGCTGTGTGGTGGGAGAAGCATAAGTGGGAGACCCAGCTATCAGTCATTCTTGCCCTTATTAGCCACAGATCTTGATTTGTAATTCAAAGAACTTTGTGATATCCGTGACTTCAAAGGATTGAGGATGAAGCTGACTAAAAGAGAAGAGTGACATTTGCAACATCAAGATAAGAAAATTCAGACCAGGGGTCTCTTAACAGCAGGACAAAAGAATGAGTCACGTCCTTGTTTATTCCTGATAATTTGGTTGAGGTTTCACCATCCTCTCTAGTTTCACCCAAAGCAGGGTCTTCATCTGTGATCTGCAGGATTCCAAAATTGTTGCTTGAAACACTTACCAAAAACCCATAAGTTAATTATAAAAGCTATGCTGTAACATGAAAAAAAATGCTTATATTATCATTTAAAACAAAAGGGTAGACAGACACATATAAGACAGGACGGCAACTGTGTGGATCATGTGGGAGGTGACACAACCGAGAACATAAGTTGTGTGGGTGGTGGGAATATGAGTAATCCCCCCCCTCTGTTTTCCAAAATGTAGTTATATTGTTTTTACAACAAAGAGAAAACCCATCTGTGCTTGGCACGGTGCAGAAATATGTAAAGCACATTCAGTGCACATGCTTCTCTACTGTGAGAGCTCATGAATCTTTTCCCCTGTAAGCGTCTCCATCTCTGCTCGCCTTAGAAAGCTGAGTTCTAAGCTGTCCTCTCTGGAGCAGCTGGGCCCCTGGAGTCTTGTGCTTCCCTTTCCATTGTCAGCCCACAGCCGCTGAGAAGCAGCCCAGGTCTTTCCATTCTTTCTTACCTTTATCGCAGTGCTTGCTTTTCAACACCATCGAGGGCTCCGGTCCCTTTGCAGTCTCCTTTTGTTCCTAGAACCACGCTTTTCTCTTCAACTTTCCCATCTCCAGGTCTTTGGCTTATCAGTCCTACCTAGGGTGGCTGATAACTTCTTTTTACTATTTTCGTGTTTAAATTCCAACTCATTTCTTTTCTTCCACAATTATATTTGGAGAACTTCCGATCTTGTAGGTAAACTAAGAGAACCCCACTTAGAATCCCACTTTGACACTTACTTATGGTAGAGATTGGTAATAATCTAACCTTTATCTTTTCTTACTAATCGAATTCATTTTTTCCAGCATTATGATGTACACAGCTAAAGATTATACTTCTCAGACTCTCTGAAAGATTCAAGTCACCAAAGAGATACATGCAGTGGTTAGGTGGGTGCGCTTTCTAGTAACCTGTTTAAAGGGAACTGGTTCATCTTTAGCTGAGGTATTAAGGCTGGAGCAGCAGCCACAATTTTATTACTATGAGGGAACATTAACAAGTCTCTGCACACTAAGAACAGTGCAGCAGATACCTAGAAGGAGCCTGGGCTACTGACAACATCGCACAATTACTACATACTTCTGGACTTCCTACTTGCAGACATTGGTCATTGTTGTTGCACAGATAATTGAACTCAGAGAACTGTGCATATTAGGAAAGCACTCTACCACTGAGCTACATACCCCGCCCTCAACTTTTAAAAAAATATATATAATAAAATAAAATCCTGTACCTCTTAATCACTGGTATCAGGTAACTGCTACTAAAAAATGGCAATTACTAACAGATATGCAGTATCACTCATTCATTCTTTTTTTTTCACTCATTCATTCTTACAAGTATTTGCTGATTGCCAATTCTGAGCCCAGTACTATGCTAGGAGACTGAGCAAAAACAAAAGAAGTATAAGATTAGTTCTAGAGTACAAGTAAATCTCCATTTCTACTTAAGAAAAATTCATTTTTAAAAAGAATTATAATGGACTTCACAAAAATCAATGATAACACTGCAGATTACCAAAGGTGACAGAAGTAAAAAGGAGGACTTAGTGACTGAGAAAGAAAGTGACAGGGCTTGAGTTGAACCTGGACCTCAACAAGAATAGTTCCAACACACAGATCCAGCAAGATCCAGCAAGATCTGCTTCTCATGCTGGGAGGAAAATCAAGACCAACATGTCACAGAGGAAAATTAAAAACTTACATATAAGCACAGCCTGACTGTACTCATCCCCTTATAAGAGCCTCTCTGTTCTTAAGATTTCTTCTTTCAAAATTATTTGTTTACAGCAGGCTTGGAGATTGTTAGCTGAGCTTTACAACACTGTCATTGGCACCGAGGTTTTACTATTGGACATCCCGGCCTTCCTTCATGAAGATGTTCGAAGAATAGTAACTGCATATGGAAATAAAGTTTCACAGCCCTTTGTCTGCACCTTCCAAGTTGTCTCCTAATGTCTATCGTGTCTTTGCTGAATGAAATCACTCTTCGTGATGCACTTTATTGGGTTTCCCTGGACCTGGTGGGAAGTGCCTGTGGCTTGCTTTGTTCAATGACTGTGTCTCACTATGTTTTAGCCCTGTTGTGTTGTATTGGCTAATGTATCATTTTGTCACAGAGGTTTTGTTGTGATCTTTTACAAAACAATGTTATAAATGGAATACACTAGTCTTCCTAAGGTCACAGTTGAGAATGTACACTGGTTGTTCAGTTACTTAAGCTGCCTACAAGCAATATTAATCACTTGTGTAAGAAAGAAAGAAAAAAAAACACCTATAGCAAAAACTAAGGCATTTCTCCTTGTCCTTTTCCTGTCCTGTACAGATCCTGACATGTCTCTGAGCCTTTGGTTGACTGACCCTTCTCAATACTTTCTTTTCCCATGACTCAGTTCCTGTCTCTTCGAGTCTTTAATAATATTAAACTGTGTTTCTCAGATTTCTCCCACAGCCATTTAGTATTTTCGTAAAAGGCTAATCTTTCAGTAACTCAATTCTTTGAATAAAGGCCTTAACCTGCCAAATATTTTAGCCTGTTTTGGTTTCAACAGGCTGACACAACTTTCTCAAACTTGGTACTGTTTAAGAAAAAGACAAAATCCCAGGCAGTATGCTGGGTATGGTTTGAGACTGCGCTTACAAAGTCTATGGAAGGATATTTTGTGCAGAGGCTCTTGGGAGACAGGAGAAAGTGCATTTTAATTCATTTCTTCTCCAAGATAAGAGCGTAGTGTCCTTGTACTCACTTTGTTTTGCCCCTCACCCAGCAGTGGTGGCAAAGATTAGAGTCTCTAATTTGCAGGCACGAAGTCTAGTGTTTTCGTTGTGAAGTGCAATCGTTTAGATAATGGCACCCATCAAAAAACAGACATGAAAGGTTCTTAAGTCTTCAGGTAAGTTTACCAGTTGCAATTTTAGGTGTGATGGAAAAATCCTACAAAGGCAAACTCACTGGAGTTTGGACAATAATATGATGCAGCTGTACAATGCGTGTTCTTATCTGAGATCGTACAAGACATGAAAAGTTAACTCTCCTATTGTAATTGGAGCTCCTACCAGCTGTGAGAGGAAAATTCACCACGTTCTACCAAGAAGATTAGAGGCTGTTTCTAACAAGGCAAAAACCAGTCATTAAAGTTTTCTAGTTAAATAAAGACCATGTATTACTGTGGATATGTAAGCAATTAGCGCCTGCCACCACACACAGAGCACATAAATCTTATCCCAGGGGAAATGCAGGCAGGTGCACAAGTAAAATCCATACCTAAACTCACTTTACTGCCTTTCAAGGCTAACATTTGCCCCAAAACACCCCAAGTGAGACCAAGGAACTTCAATCCCTTTTCAAATATTTTCACAGAAAGTCTATGAGAATTTTGGATATGGACAAAGAGTTTCAAATCAATGTTTTCTCATTCCCTGGCTGTAGATCATGGGCAATTCCCATAAACTCTGGGGTCAGGATTTTTAGCAACTATAGCCATCAAAACATATCAATATTGTTATAAGTAAAACTAATCATCATGTTTTTCCAAACACACACACACACACACACACACACACACACACACACACACAAACACACACACATGAGATGGGAGTGGAGATGGAAAGAGAGTCAAACAGATGAAGAAAAAGGTGTAATAATTCTTTGTTGTTGAGTAAGAGAAGATCCACAGAGACAGGTTTCTAATACATTATCATTTATCACTTTAGATAGAATGCACATTTCAACCTTACCCGAGCTCTGGTTTTTGTATCAGGAGTCAGCTTGCATTCAGAGGGACATACTGCCTTAACATTCCAGAGACTGGACATAAGATTTTCTTGCAGGGAGAGAGGAGCGGATTGTCCATCAGTCACATTTGCTCTCAGAGACTGACCAGTCTGAGTTTCCCTGGCTGAGATACTGCTGCAAGTTTTTGCAAGAGCTTTAATAATCCAGCTATAGGGTGGAAAGAAGTAGAACCTGTGAAGGAGGGGGAGCAGGCGAACATTTTCTCCCTCATTCCTGATTACATGCTATTATACATGACATTAGTTTTTCCAAGTCAAAGAAATATTGCTGAGAACAAAGTAGAGAACTTCCTGTTTGATGCTTGTCATTTCAATATGCCTCTGAGGGGCTAGCATGGCTATCTGGTGCACTGCCCCCCTTTAGATCTGAGCTCTTGCTTTCTCTGTTGCTGGAAGGGTTGCCTAGTAAGGATTCACTGTCAATTCATGCCCGTGCACTGCCCTCAGTGCAAGGGCTCTGCCTCCTTCTCCTAGGGCAGCCAGGATCCACTGACTACTAGAAATGCAGGTGCATAGGCCCTGCACTGTCCCCGCAATTCAGAAGGGTTACTACATTTCTCAGCAGAGAAACCTGAGGAATCTGTCGAGGCAGTGTGTTGTAACTGCATCACAGCTGAAGTCCTCTGTCTCCTCTGAATGGATGTTGGCCCTTCCCTGCTTCCTACACATTCTCAGAGGTGTTCCTGAGAGATTTCCCCAGTTAACTTCCTGCATGCAAATCTCTATGTAAGAACCTAAGTCAGGTAAAGAGTCTATGACAGTATCCTTGGACAATAATGGGCAGGATCTGGTAGGACTGTGCTGCTAATAAAGCTCATGACAGTCCATTAATCATGTGCACAGGTTTGAAGGATGAGAAGGAGGGGCCTGGGAGTACTTGTTGCCAAAGTTTGACATGAAACCAGCATTTCTCATAGAGACAGTCTAGTGGTAGATTTGGACAATGCGTATGTGTGCATAATAGCTTTTTGGCACCATAACAAAACACCATGGCAGCTAGTTTATAAAGCAAAAATGTGTATTTAGCTGACAGTTTTGAAAATTAAAGTTTAAGATCAGTCCCTCCACTGGTTTGGCCACTGGCGAGGATGGAGGATGATGACCTATCATAGTAGGAGCATATGCAGGGCAAGAAATTATGTCTCAAACCAAGCCAGAAAGGATGGGCAGGGTCACACAATCCCTTCCAAGGACACAACCTCAGTAACCTAAGGATCTCCCATAAGAACCCAGCTTTTAAGTGTCCATACCACTTTCTAATACCACCACTCCATGGACCAAATATATAGTATATGGAATATATGGCATATGGACCCTTGGAAGGCTAATTAAACAGTTAAACCACACTCAAAGCACAGCAGTGTATAGTCAGGAACATGCAGATAATCACAGCACTTATATCAGCTGTCATTTTAACCTGCACTGTTTAAGACAGTAAATTCCTTGACGGCAAAGAGAATATACTTACTGATTACATAAACCCTAATCCATATATTCATATCTTTTATATACATCTATGTAATTGTAAATGTACACATGTATTGTGTGTCTAGTTGTCTACAGCTGTATTTGTGCATGGACACCTTATGGGGAGACGCTGAGATTGTAATGACCCTAGACACAGCAGCTAGAAAGGACAAGCACTGGCCTACTGCTCTCACCAGTGTTCTGCACGCTCCCTGCCAGCTCTGATCCTTGACTTGGAGATAGTTTCTCTCAAAAAAAAATAAAAAGAAAAAAGAATAGCCCTTCTGTCTTGCAGGGTAGGAACTCTGACATGTTATACTCATGAAAGGACTGAAACAGAGGTAACAGTGCCCGCTGGATATCAAAAGTTAATCTCTTTAATATTAAGTTTGCATAAAGCACCTGAAAGCAGCAAGTTGGTGGATAATCATGATTTCATGAAGCTTCTAAAAAATATTCATCCATTAGAAAAATATGATATCCCTATTACACACAGCATCTCTAATGGTTACTTTTTTAACCCTTAAAGAAATTACAGAAATAACATAAAATTTTAACGTTGGAGAAGACACATACACTTCTCATTTTCTTTTTATTTTTTGCAATACTGGGCATTGAACCCAGGGCCTTTTCTCCTCTGTGCTATATATCCCCAGGTCTTTTTATATTTTGAAATAGTATCTCACTAATTCACTAAATTGCCCAGACTAGGCACAAACTTGTGCTTCTCTGCCTCAGCCTCCCAGAGTGCTGGGATTACAGACAGATGCCATCGTACCAGCTTCTCTCACTTTATAAATGAGACAGTGTTCAACATCCACTGATCATTTGAGAGATGCAAATTAAAACAACACTGAGATTCCACCTTACTCTAGAAAGAATGGCAGTTATTGAGATATCAACTAGTAAACGCTGACAGAGGTGCGGGGGAAAAAGGAGCCCTTCTCCACTGTCGGTTGGAATGTAGACTGGTGCCACCACTGTGGAAATCAGTGCGGAGATTCCTCAAAAAACTAGGATTAGAGGTCTCATTTGAGCAAGGAATTTCCCTGCTGGGTATCTTTCCAGAAGAATTAAAAACATCAAACCACAGTGATATATGCACACACGTATTTATAGTAGCACAATTTGTGATAGCTGAATCTTGGAAACAACCCAAATGACCACCAGTTGAGGAATGGATAGAAAAAGATGTGGGTTTTGTTTTTTTTTACGATGGAATATCACTCAGCCATAAAGAAGGATAAACTTGAGACATTCCTTGGTAAATGGATACACCTTCTAACCATGTTCTTAAGTGAAATAAATTGGTCACATATGTGTAAATATTGCACTGTTTCTTTGGTGTGAGAAACCAAAAGGGTAAATAAGGACCAAAGTATATAATAGGTTTGTGAAACAGTATGAAACTGTTCAAAAGAAAGGGGAATTAGAAGGGGAGAGAAGGAAAGGAAAAGAAAAAAATGATAAAAGAAGGATAAAATGGAAACAAAGCTTTGTAATTAGGAGCGAAAGAAGGATTGAAGGGAGAGTAGGGGATTTAAAAAAAAAGAGGCACCAGGATATGTCACGTACAGGCACAAACTCCCTTTGATGAATGTGATCGTTGTATATATCTAAATTGTACCAATTAACTTAATAAAAAATAAGTAAATAAGGAAACCAAGAATTGGAAAAAATTAACTGACTTGCTTATGGTCATATAGAACTTTTAAATGTCTTACGAAGTTCTGAGGATAAAACAATTATCAGGTAAATATACTACTTAATTACTTGCGTACATCTTAACAATGTAACTTAAGGTAGGACTGTAGCGAGCCCAAGGGAAATCTGAGCTTACAGTGGGATGTAGGATGCAAAAGAGAAACCAGCTTCAGCACTTGAAAGAATGGCTGGACACTCGCCAAGAGTTTTGCATTGTGTGTTTCTGGACTGGATATGCATAGAAAGCAGAGGGAGAGAAAATGCCAGCCATTGTCCGTGTCAAACAATTCAGAACTCATCATACTATAGCTGAAAAACTGTCTTGGGAAATGACGATGGTACAAGCATTCTTATCCAAAACAAGGAACAGTAACAATAATGAACATTAGTAGGGTGCTTTACAGATTACAAAGCATTTTCAAACACAACCCTTTCCATTCTTATGATGGAAAACCACAGAGGAGGCTGGTTGTTACTATTCCTGCTACTGTCTCCCAATGAATAGATTTACACTGGCTCAGAGAATTTCTCCAGGTCATATGCCTGAGCCAGGAAGCTCATACCTGAGCTACTCCAAGCTCTGGACACAGCCTCCTACGGAGAGCTCCTTATCACCACAATATATTAGTTTGATGATCTCTGCCAAGTTCTTTCCTCACAATTTAGTATATAAAGTAGGTGAAAATTGAAGTCAGAAATAAGAAACACTTCACACAGATGGATTATATCTCTGCCCAGAACACGGTCAAGGTCACTCATTTAGTAGGAAAGACTTTTTATGGGGATATGTGAAGGATCACAAATGAAATTCTTTAGAGACTATCTGATTCAAGTTAATGGTCTAGAAAGCATTTAGGGTGTAGCTATGGAAATTTTGTGCTTATGCTTAATAAATTCAGCTTTTGTTTCCTGTGAGATAAAGATCACTTAGATTCTTTCTTCAAGAACTTTCCTTGAAAGAAAAGTTAAAGGAGTTGGAGTGAGGGGCAGGGCAACTGAATAGTGATTGCCCTAGAATTGCAAGTACGAAAACAGATTGTATCAGCTGACATCTCTTTCATGATTCAATCTCCCTGCAGCCAACCCTGCGCCCGCACTAGATATTCTTTCTGCCTGACCTAAGCACAGACCTCTCTAAGAGTGGCCTTCAACCATAATTTTTTACAACCCTTTGAATATATAGTATATAAGAAAAAGTGAGCTCAAAGCCAATCTACATAGGATTATTGTGCTTGCCTGCATGTGTATGGACGTAGAAGAGACCTAAACCAAAGCAAAATTATGGCTACCATATTCCTTGAGGAAAATGTGAGTTAAATTCCTTGTTTGTTGAATATTCCGCTTTATTTTCTTAAATTTGTAAAGCCATTTTCAGTTTTTAAACTATGCATTACTAAAACCCACAAAGAATACCCAAATATCCATTTGGTTACTGCTATGTGGATCTCACATTTGTTCCGGTGTGATTTGTGCCAGACTATTCTTAAACTGTTCTATTTATTAGCTACTCTGATCTCTAGGGTGTCCGTTTATGGGATGCTGTAGGGGAGCATACCATTAGGAGCAGACGTTCCTTACAGAAAAGTGGGAAATCTGTATGAAGACTTGGAGCAGACCTTTTAATGCAGTTCAGTCTGGAACACATAATTACTTCAAGCTGACTGAAGTGAAGGAGTAAATATGTGACTCTACTCACAGATGTAGTAACAAATTACAACCTGTACCTCATCACTGCCACTGACTCAGAGACATTCTTCCTAGGTTTCTTAAAATGATGATTCCTTATTTCTGTAGCTTAATGGAATTGGGAGTAAAATGGAACATTGCTGCATTGCCAGGCAATTTAAGATGGCTAGTGACATTGGTTGGAATTGGAGGAAATTTTCTAATTAGATTAAAATATTTCCATAAGCACGCACACACGAATTTCTATTCGTGTTGTTTCCTTTTAAAAACAGGCAAATAACACTAGTCTACTAAAACTCCTAGATTCCTTTTCAGAATTGTGACCAAGTGTTGAACACTCATTTTATAAATACAACTTGAATAATGTTTAGCTAAATGAATGATACTTGATGGTTGTCAAAAGGAAATTCATCTGCCACTTTCCTATCCTTTAGTGCAGTTTCAGATTTTCCTTGTGCATGTCATCTTTTCACCTAAAAAAATTTATAATTTTTCAACTTGAATTTTTAATTCACCCATAAAATTTTAAATCAACCAAATTCTAGTAGTGATCCCAGGTAATCCCACTATTTGCTGCACATCTATATTATTTAGAAAATACTTATGTATTCATGTTTTTTTTTTTTTTTTTGCGGTACTGGGGATCAAACTCAGGACCCTGTGCTTGCTAGGCAGGCGCTTATTCCACTGAGCTATATCCCCAGCCCCTTCCATGTTTTCTTTTAGGTGTTCAAGTTAGTCATATCTATGACAGAACTTATTCTCCATTAAAAAAAAAAAAACAACCTTCTTTAAGCCAGGCATGGTGGTTTATGCTTATAATCCCAGCACTTGGGAGGCTGAGGTTGGAAGACAGCTGTAAATTTGAGGCCAGCCTTGTGCTTAAAAGTGAGTTCAAGGACAGCCTGGACTACGTACCTTATCTCAAAGGAAAAAAAAGCCTTCTTCAAAGACTTTGCCCTAATAAAATGTTTGTCTGATAGAGGACAAGAAATTTTTCTCTCAATGAACTCTGTTTTTTGGGCATTCAGTTAGTTTCTGCTTAATCTTAGTTTGCATCACTTTCCAGGTGTACAAAGGAAGCATCTTGGACTGTAGTTCCCATAGTCTCCTCTGGAACTCTTCCAGTGAATGGAGGCCATTCTGGAAATCTATCAGGGATGCCCTAGCACAGCATTATGATTTGGAAATCTTTCCTTTCCTTTCTCCATGATACATTCGTTGGTCCTACCTTCAATATCCAGATCCAAAATTTCTCAGTGAAATTTTCTACGTGTTGTCCTATTCCTATTTGAGAGTTCATCCATCCTCCTTGTATGAGCAAAACCAAGAATGGGAACTGGTCATCAGAAACCCTTCATTCTCAGTCTCAGAAGAGATAGAAAACAGATTGTTGGGCTTACAGAGGCATTTTAGGGTGAGCAATAGGACAGTAAGGAAAGTTTATTGACTATTCTTGATTCCTCATTGCACAGTTGTTTGGAGGTCAAAAAATCCTAGAGCAGCTCAGTTAGATTAACAGACCTTTAATGGCTTTCACAGATACAGGGCAATTTATGTGCTCTATTTCTTCTTGAATGAGCCTGAGTAGTGTTTGCTTCTTTAGGAATTTGTTAATTTCATACACATTTTTCCTAATATACCCTTATTATTCTTTCAGTGCTGATGGCAACAGAAATCAAAACTAAGGAGAGACTCATGCACTGTCTAGTGAGGTTTCCTTTTGCATTTGTAATATCAACCATCAGTAACTCTCTCACCCCTCTCTCTCCTCTCCCTCCTTCTCACCTGCTCTATCCAGCTGCAATTTTATCAATTTTATTGCTATTTTCAAAGAACTAGCTTTAGTTATGTTGATTTTCTTTTTTTTTTTTTTTTTTTTTTGGTACCAGGAATCAAACTCGGGACCTTGCACTTGCCAGGCAGGTGCTTGTGCCGCTGAGCTATATCCTCAGCCCAGTTGTGTTGATTTTTAAAATAATTTTTCTACTTAGTTTTCCATTTGTTTCTGTTCTTATTTCCATCCTTCTATTTATCTTAGGTTAAGCTGACTTATGGTTTTGAGATCATTAAGTTGAAATATTTCTTCTTTTCCAAAACCAGCATTTAGTATCAGAAATTTCTTTAAGCACTCCTTTGGCTTCTTCTTCCAAAGTGTTTTCTAATTTTTATCGTGATTTCTTCTTGGATTCATAGATCATTTAGAATATATTAAATTCCAAATATTTGAGGGCTTTTCGCGTGATTTTTGTTATTGACTTGATTAATTCCCGCTCGCCAACTAGTCCTGGGTTTGAAGTTGTGACTTCGGTCTTCCTCTCTAGGCTTTGATAATGAGTCCTTTTGGTATCCGAGCCCTGCAATGTGCCCTCCTGCTTCATTCTCTGGCCTCTTGTCCTCCAGCAGTTTTCATGACCCTCATGTAGATGCGTGCAATCCCCCATCCTCTGCCTGTTCTGATAGAGGGTGTACCAGTGGTACAGCGGTAAATTTGAGAGTCAATCAAATGGAGACCAACTAAAAGATTACCAGATTGCACTGAAGGTTGAAAGTGGTTAAATAATGCATGGAGCAGAGTGACTGTCTCTAGAAATTTTCTGCAGCTCATGAATAGGGCGCTGAAAATGTATAATAGGGTTTTATGCCAACTGGAGAATTAACAGAGCCGGTAAAATCACAAAATGAAGAGCTCTTACTTGTCAGTGAGAACGTCCTTTGGCATAACCCCACATTTCTGAACTTGCCATTTTTTTCCATTTGCTTCTCAGTGCAGGTAGCAAAAGGTGTATGTGATATAGGCATTCTCTTTGACACCAGAGACGCAACAGGGACTGACTGGGCTTGGAAAAGATGTAAATTCCATTCTTTATCAATGACTACACCTTTGCACAGCTGCTGTATTGTAGCCACTGAGGTTTATCTGAGGCACAATTATTGCTAATTGAAAACTTTTATCAGTGACTACCGTCACATCTGTCATTGCCATGTCCTCTAGATCCAGATAATAGTAATTTATTAATTAAAATTATAATCATCGCAGCCTAAATTATTTTCCAACACTCACAGATTAAATTCATGTTAAAAATGATTTAGATATGAGAATTAAAATAAGAAAAAGCATTTTAAAAGTCCTTATTATTTTTGAGATACATCCTGGCATATGTTGAGGTGAAATGATAGAGGTATAAAAATCTAAATGCAATTACTTTATTGGTAGAGAATTTTTCAATTAATCTCAAAGGAATCACACATGATAGTATTTGTTAATTTATCCAAACGTGGAGAAGTAGCCCAAACAAGTAGGCTCTCATGTCTACGTGCTCTACATACAGTCTTTAGACAAGTCATATAACAATACACAAACATGTAAATTCACAAAACTTCTCATAATTTGAGTAAAGCTATGATTGATCTTCATTCAAGGAACTTCCCATGAAATACATCCTCTCCAAGGCAGTTAGAGTCAATCTATAATCATGGAAGATGTTTAAACAGGAACTTAAAACTCAAATCTGATTGAAGGCCAAACTGGGACCTACATTACGTTGATCCTTCTGTGCTTCCCATCTATCAAGAGGTCCTTACTCATTTGTAAAATTAATATCTACTTTTATAGCATTTTGAAAACAATATAACATTATGCGTTTATTTATATAAATATAGCATTAATTATATGCAAGCAGTTTAAACTAGCTTAGTTCATGTCTTCAAAATTTGATGAAAAATACTATAAAGGCACAAGGTATTTCCATGAGCACTTCTGTGGTAAAAGATTTTTTAAATCAGTAAATGAACTTGTGATGGTAAAGAAAGTGACCAATAACATGATTTGCTTTTGCAGGTTAAAGCTGTGAGTTGAAGCTATCTGGTATCATTAATTGAAAGAAAATTGATTCATTGTGTTAAGAGTTTATGAACATCTGATTTAAAATATTTCACTAACATAATCACAAAATACATGCCTGAGAGAGAACACTAGGAATCAGATTCCATTTTATAATTAACATGACTTAGAAAACTCAGCTAAGCCAGAAAATAAAAAGGCAAAACACAAGGGAAAAGGAAAACAAACAGAAGGCTAGAGGCTGAAGTTTCACCTATTAGGAGGGATTAAAGCCCTATAATCAAAACTTGTGGTTGTTTATTATCAAACTGGCAGAGAGATGAAATTTAAAAGACAAAAAAAAAGAAAACCTTGCCACTTCATTTGCTGGCCATCTGTCCACAGACTGTGTGCTGTGGCGGCTCCAAGGAAGAAGAAATAGGTCTGGGATTAGCCCCGGGAATATCGGGTTTATCTCAGGGGGCATTATCACTGATGTGCCTTCATTAGCCTTTCTTCAGTCTGAGCAAGATGTGATAAAGACCCGATGTACGGATGGTAAAACAGTATAAACTGATCAGGGGCCTTGACGTCATATTTAGCTGTGTTTTGTTTCCTTTGGTTTGGTTTGGTTGTTTTGTTTTATGTTTTGTCCCCTTCTGCAATTCAACAGCTAGAATTCCACTTCATTCTGCACAGGAACTGGAGAACACTAAACACTACAGAGTCTCATCTTTTGAAATGAAGCCTGAGCTGAGTGTGGTGGTACATGCCTGCAATCCCAGCACTGGAGGGGCTGAGGTAAGAGGATCACTGCAAGTTTGAGGCCAGTCTAGGTTACACGGTGTGTTCAAGGCCAGTATGAACTATATAGCCAGACTCTGTTTCAAAAATAAGCTAGAAGTTTGTCTGACAGTAACTGACAATAATACTGTTGTTCATTTATGTATATCTAGAAATACTGCAGTGCATCTTGCATCCCTTTCCCCTAGAGTATAACCCTGGCATGGAAATAGATCAACCTGTCACCATGGATACTGAAAAACCTAACCAAATGGCCTGAAATGGAGACTTAGATGAGGGTAAAATTATATTAGTATCCTGTGACTGATGCCAGTGTTGCAGGCTTCTCATTAGGAAAAGCAGCTTCCGGGAAGGGGCAGGCGCCCCGTGGATCTCAAGCTCCTTGGGACCCACTCTTATACTGCACTGGTGCCTGCTACCCAGGCTCTCTGAGGTTCCAAATTTGTCCATCCATACCAGACTCCATGATACCACTGTTGGTTTGGTTTAGTGTAATCTCTCTGATTCCTGGGAATTGATTCACTTCTCTTTTTATACATCCTAAATATGAAAAAAAATCTCTTTTGAATTTTGCTTTGGCTTAAGAAAGATGTTTACACCAACCAGGCACAGTGGTACATAATTATAATCCCAGCTAACTGGGAAACTGAGGCAGGGGATCTCAAATTAAAGGTTGGCTTGGGCAACACAGCAAGACCTCATCTCAAAGCCCAAAAGAAATGTGCTTACACTAGAAAAGTAAACACAAGGAATGAATTTTAAAACAAAATTTAACTCAAATTCTTATTCTATTTTCCACTGATGATGGACCTTGGGTAAATTATCAACCATTATTCATCCAATGTTTGCAGAGGTCTTACTAGACCAAACACTCTTAGGCAACAGGTATGCAGAGAAAAATGATAAGCGTGTCTGGTTCTGAAGGTGCTCACAATGAAAAAGATTCACACACACACCAGTGTTCACACTGCTTGGTGACACTGATCAAAACTGAGGAAATGAGGGGGCACATAGAGATACAAGATTATAAGATTATCCAGAGAGGAAGGGTCACAGTGGGCTTCTAGGAGGAAGCAAGTTAGAGACAAGGTCTGAAGGACGAATAGGAGAGAGCTAATTCAAGGGCAGAGAGAAGATAAAGAAGAAGAGAAAGAGGAAGGTGTAGAATCAGAGGGAGAGGAGGGGTAGGAAAGGGTGATAGTGGACTTGGAAAGAAAAAATGTTGTCCCAGTATACTACTTGACCTGACATGATAAACTGTCATAATAATATAAATGATATTAATTAGCTTTTATCATTCAACTGTAGATAAAAATACTTCTGTTGGTGTAAGTATAGAATTTTCAATAACACTTAAATGTATTTAGCCAAATAAAACAAAAATATTATGTCAATCCCATGGCCTAGTAATTGTACTGCTAGGTAGTTTACCCAAGACTAGTGAAAACACATATTCACACAGAGTCTGCAAGAAAGGTATTCTTAGAAGTTTCACTCATAGGAACCCAAACTCAAAACAACTCAAATGTCTATTAACAGGGAAATAAATGGTGTATATTTATTTGATGCAACACTTCTTAGTGATGAAAAGGAATAAATTATTTATATATATAAATACACACACACACACACACACACACACACACATATAGTAGCACAGATAAATCTCAGGATATTCTACGGAGAAAGAAGCCAGAAATGCATATAAAGAACAGTGATTACATTTGTGCAAAGACTTAGAAGCAGGAAATCTATTCCATGAAGCAAGATGCCAGCTAAGCTGTTTTCTCTGACAAGGAGAGAGAACTAACCAGGAAGGAGCACCAGGGAAATTCTTAGGGTGGTGAACATGATGGAGATGTAGGTTACAGAGGTGTGTGCACTGGTTAGAATTCACTGAATTGTGCAGACAAGAATTGTGGCTGTCATTATATGTTTCTGGTTTAAAGTAATGAAAAGGAGTGAAAATAAATATTAAACTCAATTATTGGTTTGATTTCTTATAGTGGTATAAATTAGCCATTCTGAGTCCATCTATTGTAAGCTTGAGGAAAATAATGAGAGACGAGTTTCTTATTTTGGGAGAATTCAGTAAGAAATACAAAAGGAAGGAGGCAGAGCCATGTAATCCAATAGGGTAGTCATTAACCACACATGGCTGCTGGACCCTGGAAATGTGCCTACAACAAATTGAGGACGTGCTATTAAGCGTCAGATACTAGATAACTAAGGCTTAGTACAAAAGACAAGCTATCCCAGTAATAACTTCACATTGATTCTATGTTAAAATGATAAAATTTTGGATATATTGGGTTAAATAAATATAGCCATGGATTCCAACTGTTCTTTCAACATGGCAACAAGAGAATTTATGACTACATACATTGTTCACAGTTGTGTCCACTGCACCCTGCTGGATTATACAGTAGCCCTGTGGCACTGGTTTGGAATTGGAGGTATCAGATTTCAATATGTGAACTCATAGGTCTATCTATGTCTATCACTTTTCTCTGAAAGGTCCTAGAAACAATGACATACCCGTGACAACAGGTTTACTACCACCCAAATCTTGGCATCATTCTCCACTGAAAAGAAAGAGATGCTAGGGGAAATGGCTGATTTCAGAGACAAAGCACAGTATAGAATGAGCCTAGAGCTCTCATTTCAGAAGAAGGTAAGGAATTTGCTCAAAAAAATTATAAGGTACAGCAAAATGACACAAAGGAATCATCTTTAAGGCTTTCCCACTGGCCAAATCTAAAATAACTTGAACACCAAATTAAATGGTGGTAGTAATGGACTGACTGTATTAAATGAAATAATTCATGAGTCAACAGTTAAATAAATAAGCAAATCCAAAAGAAAAGTGCTTCCTGACTGTAGAATGGCAACTGATTAAATATGGAAGACAATGATGGAGATAGGAATTTACTGAACACTACAATTATTGGGTAAAAGCTAAATGAGAAACAGGATTATTTATCTAGTCTTAAAGTATCTCTCCATGTATTAGTTACAAGAAGAAATTTTCTTTGATTTAGAAGTATAATTTCAAAAGTATACTAATAGTACAATTATCCCAAACAAATCCAAAACTAATTATGCTATCATCCTACTTTTGTGTCTTCCAATATCACTGAAAGGATTCAACTCCACTCCACTCTGAACGAGGAGGAACTATTAGCCTAACCAAAGTTTCATTCAAAAATCACCAGTATACTCATGTGAATTATCCTAACTCATTGTAAGATGTAAGACAGAGTTTTGATACCCCAACAAAATTGGCACCAAAAGATGCAATTAAAAACATTATTTACAAAACTAATCAGCAAACTTGATCAGGAAGCAAGAAAGATAAATACAGGAAATTATATATTCAGAGTATAACACTTTTCATAGTTATATGTTATTACAGTACTTTGGAATGCTATAATTTTAAGTAGTGCCAAAAAAATATTTCATAAACCTTACAGTAACATTTCTCAAAACACTTCACATAACTTTAAAAACTAATACATCATAAGGGGAAAAATTAACTGAAATAGGACAAACATAGGAAATTATTGATAAAATCAGATACTCTAGTCTTAAGTAGACTCAAACTGTGGAAAAGTAGAATTTAGTGCCTAGGTAAATAACATTAATATTAAAGAAACAGTAATGTTATTACCAGCATACACATTTTAAGGCAGAACAAGTGAAATCAAGTAATAATTACTGCCCTCTTGCTCCTTCAACACTCTGCCTCAGGGAAGGAGGAAACAAATTACTTGATTGATGAATTTGAGAGCAGTGAATAGATTTGCAGACCTCAACCCTGCCAACTTCTCCTTGCTTGAACAATGGCTACGGTAAAGTACATGATCACATCGCCTCTTGCACACCGGAAGTTTTCCAAGAGGAGGCACCCGCAGCAGGGAAGATGTGCCGTATGGCAGGATGAATGGATGTGTCTGCCTACTTCTGAGATGCAGTACGTATTAGGAAGCTCGCAGTTGCTGTGCTCCTAACCACATTATCCCTCCAGTCGTAATCAGTAGTAAGTATCATGCTCTGATCTTCATCTGTCCTACTCCTTGTGTATCTCGTAAGTAGCTTAGAACTCAAGACCACATTTTAGCTGTGTTGACCTTCAAAAGTCATTCAAGTATAGACATCATTTCCATTCATATTTGTCAAATTTGTGGGCATCTTCTGGTTCCTCTTCTGGATGTTATCATTGTATCGATGGGGAAAGATTGTAAAGTGTCTGGCACAGGACTTGGCATTCTATTAAAGTTTATCTTCCCTTTCTATTATCTTACTTTTAATTTAGGGATCATCTCATTACCTTCATTCCTTTATTTCCTTCTAGTATGTTACCTTCTTCTCTCTTCACTATCTTTAATACATTCTTATTAAATCCTCTGTCTCCAGATACCAGCCTAAATCAAAGCTTCTTCAAGTGTAGCACTAGAGCCAGCAGCATCTTCTGGGAACAAATGGAAGCTCCAGGCCCCACCCCAGACCCGCTGAATAAGAAACTCTGGGGGTGGGGCCCAGCAATTGGTGGTTAAACACACGCTCCAGGTGATTCTGACGCATGTTCAAAGTTTGAGGACCATAGATTTAAATCATGAGTTTCTTGGCTTGTCACTGCTCAGCTATGCTTGTCTTGGTCTCTTCTGTAATTACCTACCATTTGGTTAGGTCTCATATTGTCAACTGTTTAATACCAAAGTGAATAATTATTCAGTCCTTAAAGGACTGGAAATTAGGATCTATGGGTCTTTGTACAGATTTTCATCACTTCCTAATTACGATACCTGATTTATTGAAAATCTAAGCAACTTGGTTTGTTTATTTTACCAGGTATTCATTTTCACAGCCATTGTTTAACACAAACCACTCATGAATCTGCAAATCTTTGCTCTGTGTTTTGTTTTTAAGGGGTAAACAATATCTTCTATCACAGGACACTACAGGTAGTGCTGATAAAAGGATGGGTTTTCACAGCACTGATTTCCTAACAACTTGAAAAGCATCAAGCAATTCAATTATTCTAAAACTGTCATCCAATTTGTTTCTCTGTGGGAGAGCTAGCATTTTTATGTCAAGAAGCCCATGAAATTAGCTGCTTTCTGGAGTATGTGAATTCTTCCGTATTTTTGCTGAATCTCAGAAAGAAACGGGGGTGGGCAAAGCTGAGAGGGGGTTGGTCTGAGGAACAGGGGAAGAGATGAAAATTGGACCTGAGATAACAAAGATGGATCCCCAAACAAGACTAATTATTTAACTTTTTCCTTATAGTTTTCCCCAAGGTTTTCAATATACTTTTAAATTATACTTTAGTAAATGTTAGCTGGTACCTTGATACCTCAAGTAATTGAATAGTTCAGGTGTTTATTAACTTCCCTACCGGAGTCCCCCAAATGTTTATGTGAATTAATTTTCAACAACAAAATCTGTAAGCATTCATGGTTGTTCTATAAATATTAACATGTAACATGATGTAGAAATGTCATTCTTCTCTGTGTCATTATGAGGCACTTTGGGGGGAAGCAAGTCACTCATTTACATTGTAATGAAAAGCATTTAGTTTTTATTAGTGTGTAGGAGGCCTTGTTCTCAAGGGAGTATTTCATAGTTATTATTCATTCAATCTCAGTTTCCCCGGGAGGGAGGGAAAAGGAGCCTAGTGAGCCAAAGTCAATGAGTTGAGTCATTGTTCAGCTTCATTCCAAAGGACTCCTCAGTTTCAACTAAACCTCTTAGGCTCAATTTAAGGTTCTCTGGCAAAGGTTTCTGTGATTTCTTCCCACTGACAACAGCTCGGACATCACTGATGAGTGCTCTGATCACCGTCCACCTGCAGGACTCTTGGGAGCCATCGGAGGAGTGAGGAGCCTCCCCGAGGAATGAGAGTTTTCCAGGATCAAGCCCACATTCCCAGAGCCTCACCCTCCGGTTGTCCCTGAGATCCACAACGGTACCCACCAGGATGGCCTTGTACTTATTACATCAATATCCCAAGGCTTTAAGTGTGGTGGTGGTGAGGTCAGAAGTTCTCTTCCCGGTTTTATCCTCATTGATTCTAACTACTATGCTTTCTTACGAAAATAGCACTTTGGCCTCATTTGACTTTTTAGTCTATTTCCTAATCTCTCCACCGCCAAGTCTGGATTCCAGGACAAGTTATTTTAACAGCCTTTTAAAATATTCACTCTACCCTTTAACTTTTCTGTAGTCTTCTATATTAATTCCAGCCCCTACCATCTCAACTTTTTTCTCCATCTTTATACCTAAACCACTGCATTTTGGGAAAGCTTGAGCATTACTTCCAAAGCTCTTCCTCAGCAGTCATTTCAGCTGCTCCAGAGGATGACATACAGCTTCACGAAGGATGGGCATTTGCTAACCCCCCTGATTAACCCTCCCGGGTGCCCCGTCACAGTCCCAACTCCGTTGTTCCTTGACAATCCTGCCACTTTCTGTCATTACGCCCTTCTCTGTAACCCCACAAGTTTTCTTTGCATATCGCCCTTTTCCTTCTTCTTTATTACTCAGAGGAGTTATCCTGCCAACCTTTTCCCCATGCTTTCATTTCCATCTCTTGAATGCTTCTGTAAGGCCTAATACTTCCTATCATAAACAATAGAAAAACAAGCAACTAGAATTCAATTTCTTCTGCAACCCCTTCAGATTATTAGCTTCTGTTTCCTTTCTAGGGTAACCCTGCTCACTCCTGGGCCTCTTGAAAACTGGCCAGTGTCCCCATTATGTCACAGAAATTGCCTTCTTAGAGGCCACCGATGACTTCTAACTACCACATCCAATGACCTAGCTTTTCTTTGTTAGATTTATCTCATATCTCTGAAATGTCTGACTTCAAACTCATCTCGAATGCACTACCTGCTTGGCCTTTGGGGGACACACTCTTGCTGTGCCTTCTCTCTCTGCCTCAGGGAGTTTCTCTCCCACCTCACCAGCAAAAGACTTCGACTAGGTGCTTTTGCCACACATCTTCTCTCTCGTCTCCTCCTTGACTTCATCAGCTGCTGCAATTGAAACTATTACCTAGCATGGATATTTCCAAAGTTTCAATTCTAAATGTCTACTGGATATTTTTATCTTGGATGTTCTAAAGAAAGGACTGGCAAACCTCTCTACAAGGAACAGAGAGTGAGTAATTTAGGCCCTGCAGCCCATATGGTCTCTGTTACAACTACTCGGCTCTATTGTGGCAGGTGTAAAAGCAACCCAACAGACGAGTAGAGTTGCCTTTAAAAAGTGTTGCTGATCATTTGAATTTCAAATACTTTCCATGTATTACAATGTATTTTTCTCTGGACTCAAAAAATTAAATAAAAGCATCATTCTCAGCTCTTTGGAAAAACTGTCGACAGGCTGGATTTGGTCCTCAGGCCATTTGTCAAGTGCTGTTCTACAGGTGTGCCCCTCCATTATCTCGTCCTCCCTCTCCGCTGGGATTCTGCTTCCTGCTTAGCATATTGATTTAAAGTTAAGGACCGTGTTTCGGGCTGGGGATATAGCTCAGTGGAATAAGCGCTTGCCTAGCAAGCACAGGGTCCTGAGTTCGATCCCCAGTACCGCAAAAAAAAAAAAAAAAAAAGAACCGTGTTTCATGGCATTTCCTGCAGGTAACACTTTGTGCAGTGAGTTTGGGGAAAACAAACATGGACACAGCTTTCCCCTTTTCTGATAAGGAAGGTGAGGCCCAGCTTGGGGTTTGTCAAGGAGTGAGTCATGCTGAAACCAGCACTAGAGCTCAGTTTTCCAGGGTTTTCAGACCAGAATTCTAGATAGATTTCCACAGAGGAGTCAATTGCCTGTAATGTGTGGTTCATTACCTTTCAACACAGAAAGAGAGAAAGAGAAAACATCATGATCCTTTTTAGATCTATGATCCATATATTACGTAGCATCCTATCTGCTGCGAGCATGTTTTCTTGCCACTTTCATGCCTGGCTGTGACTCTGCTTCTTAGGTTGCAAGCTAAGAACCAGTGGACAAGAGGAAGCAAAGTTTACTGAAGCACAGGCAAAGTTCCACAGATTCACCTTAAGGGAGAAGTAAAATCTTTTTGTGGGTGTGGGAGGGCACTAGCGATTGAACCCAGGCCTTAGTACTGAGCTACATCCGCAGATCATGTTTCATTTCCAGGGGGTATTGATAAGTTGCTAAATTGCCCAGGTTGCCTCAGTATCCCAGAATGCTGAGATTACAGATGTGCAACATTGCACCCAGCCCGAAGTACAAATTTTTATATGCATAATGAAAATAGAGATGACAACTGTCACCAGAATGTTGACACAGGAAGAAAGTTAAAGCCCTTTATTGCATTAAAAATCAAAATACATTTACTATTGGTTCTATTAAATCAAAGCAGAATGGATTTTTCCCCTGTAACTAGTGCTTACTTTATCCTCTTAAATATATTCCTTAGAGTTTCTTAGAAATCGTCCAGAATTCAAAATTACTTTAAGAATATTATAATATTCTATTAGTTTTTATGAAGTTATTAAGGTCATAGGTTCTTTTCAACTTCTTAAATTTTAGGCCTGTGAGAAATGTATTCATCCTCACTTTGTTCAGAGACTACCTATTTTTTTAGTCATGGGCCAGTTTGGCAGGGTATATTTCAATGTTCATATTTTATATTATGTTAATATCTATTTTAATGAAAGAATTTTACAAAAAAAACCCTAAACTATAAATGCTATTTTGCTTTGTGGAAAAAAAAATCTACAAATATACAGAGGAAAATGTGCAGCATTTGTAAGAAGGGCCACTAGATAGGACACCAACTGATCAACTGTGAGTATAAAATCATGGACAGGTATTATGATTCTACCCTCTTTCCAATTTATGCTTTTTAAATGCAGTGATGTTGACCTTGTTTATGCTTCTTTTTGTTATTGTATTAACAAGAAACCCTTGAAGAGTTTTGTTTCTTGAGGGTGTACTTCATCACAAGCAGAACTTGGTCCTAATTAAAATGGCATTATCCTGGGCTAGTGTATCCAAGAAATGAGCTTCTGAGATGGGTATTCCGTTCTGTATTTTTCTTTAATAGCCATAATGAAAGGCAGAACAAATTACCCCTTTCAAATAACAGCTCTTTGGAAAATAGGTCTAGCTTTGGTCAGTAGATTTCGATGTTTAAATGAAAGATTAAATTAGTGCTATGCATTCCTGAATGTTTAGAGAAATTCACTGTCAGAACCAAACTAAAACAGTTTAGTATGTCCAGAGGTCTGTTTTCTACAGAAAATTACCTTTTGCTTCTACAGTCTGACCATTTAGTGTAGTAGGGTAAAATACTTTACAAGAAGGTAGCTTGTAAACTAGCTTTGTACAGTGCTGTAAGAAAAAAGATCCTGAAAATTCAGTGGCTCAAGGAATAATGAAGAAAGACAAATACCACATCTCACTCACATGTAGAAGGTAAAATGTTGATCTCATATAAGTAGAGACGAAAACAGGACTTACTAGAGGCTGAGAAAAATGTCAAGGAGACAGGAGGAATTGGAGAGAGGTTGGTTAAGAAGTGGATAGGAAGAAGTTCTAGTGTTCTACGCCATAGTAGATTGACTATATTAATAGTAATTTATTGTGCATTTCAGAATAACTAGAAAAGGGATTCAGAATGTTAATTCTTACCATAAAAAAAGATTATAAATGCTTGAGGTGATAGTTATGTTAATTACCAAGATTTGGTCTCTACACATTGTACACGTATGTCAAAACACCACACTGTATTCCATATACAGTATTTATAGAATAGTTATATCAAGTTAAAATAAGGTATTTTCTAACAATGAAGTTTATTTGTCTCTCAGGTGATAGTATGATGTCTCTCAGGTAATTGGCATGATGGCAGCTGTGCTATCTACAGTTGTTTTCTAGGGCTCTGGTAGTCACCATTCCAGCAGGCTCGATAAGGAAAATGGATAAAGTCTCTGGCCAGATGAGGAAGAGGAGCCTCACATCACTCATACTCATATGTGGGACCCAGCAAATACCAGGTCACATGCCACACCGAGTATTATGGTTTAAGTGTGATGCCCGATGCAGCAGCGTTCAGATATGGAGCCTGAAGAGGTGACTGGATCGTGAGGACCCTATCATCACCAATGGATTAACTGACTGATGAGTCATGGCTGAACGGGTTATTAGGAGGTGGGGCCAAGACAGAAAAAGTAGGTCACTGGAAGATGCCTTCGAAGGGTAAATCTTGTCCTTTGCAGTTATGGCTTAGATCTAAAATACCCCCAAAAGGCTCATGTTCAGAGATGGTACCTGCTGGGAAAGGGCAGGCCAATGGGGCTGTGACTTGGAAAAGTGTAGTCTCACCCCCAGGTCCTCCCTCTTTCCTGCTTCCTAGCCATCATTCAGTGAACAGCTTTCCTCTGCCATGCTTTTCTATCTTGAAATCAGCCAACCATGGAACGTATCCACTGAAACTGTGAGTTAAAATAAACCACTCTTCTTTTAAATTGTGGGTGTTCAATATTTTGTCCCAGCAATAGAAAAATGACTAAAACTCTGACCTATCTCCACCCTCTCTCTGCTGACCTGTTGCTATGAAGTGAATAGCTCTGCTCTACCACACCCTCTCCACCATGATCTGCTTCACCTCAGGCCCGGAAACAATGGAACCAGCCAACCATTGACTGAAATTTCTGAAACTGTGAGAAGAAATTTTTTCTCCTTTAGACCGATATTCTCAGGTATCCTGTCATAGTGATGGACCTCTAACACAGCAAACCACAAGGGAGACTGTAAAAGCCAGTTTCTTTCCATGAGCTCAGAAAGAAGGAACAGAAATAATGGGAAATTTCACTCTCCATATATTCTGATTGGAAAAACTATAAATAACCAACAGTGTGCAATGCAAGGTCTCTAGCTTGCCATACAAGCACAATAAAATGTCACAAATAAACAAGTTAATCTGTTTCTATTGAGAAAATATTCAACGAGATAAAAACCAAGGCAGGCCTCTCTGACTTTGTCACCACATCAAAAAGATTTGTGTTACCAAACACCCAGAGGAAACAGCCAAGTGAAAATAAATCATGTTCTAAAAGCAGGGAAATCATTTTCTCTTAGAAACAATGTCCTGTGAATGGCCAGGCTCCAAAATTATTTCAAAGGGATTTGTTTACCTTATGCATCTGTAATGAAGAAGTAGTTGGAAGACAATGCCTGGACTATAGTACTCCAAATGGGAAAACTGTCAATTACTAAAAAAATGTTAAAGTATAGTTTTAATAAGGAAATGAAGTTTAATTAGAGAAGGATATGTTGGGGTGTGAGGAGGAAATGAATACTTTAGAGTCAAAGTGAACTTTCTGGAACATCGGGATAGCATTCTTTAATCTAAACACACACCACAATGTGTGACTTTGCTTCTTCCTCTTTTAAAGTTTATCAAAAGCCAACTGTGAAAGCTTATTAGTCATGCATTGCAGGTGGACATGGGAAACAAATTAGGAAGGAGAAAATAATAACTATAAGAGTGGGGATTTTACAAAACAACTAGGAAAGAGCAGAGAAGGGAAAAGCATCACATACACATCTCTGCATCTCCATGTGCGTGTAAAGGAGGGAAGCAAAGGGAAAGATGAGGGTGGGGAGGGGACAAAGACTGACACATGCATGATCTCTTGGAGGGAGAGCGAGAGGATGAGAATAACTTTGAACTGAGCTTGTCCTGGTCTGACCACCCGAAATCTGAGTACAGCCTGCAATGACTACTGTGCAAGTTTCCCCTTCTAGAGAGGAATTCAGGGGAAAACTAACCCCTGTTTGATTTTTCACCTGGTACATAGAAAGTTTGTGCTCTAATCTTAGGAAAAGGAAAATATCTCAAAATGCAAACTAAATAAATCTTTATGGCAGAAGATTCTTAAATTAGACTAGGGAAAACAAAAGGTACCTCAGGATAGGTCTCTAATGAATGTACCCCACCTCTTTGGGTCTTTTAAGTACACATTTATTTTCTTCTTTCTAGCTGTTCTGTTTCAGTTCAATTTGATTGTTTCCCTACTGCTTACAACTTGACTTCTAAGGCTGCTTGATCTTGAGTAAAAAGGCAATTTTGAGCAGCTTGATCTGGGGGTGAGTTGCATCTTAAATACCATAGAGAGCTGTTCTCAGCAACCCTGACTGAATGCTCACAGCTCATTGACTATGGAGCTCACCAAGGGATGCTGGTTTCTCTTGCTTGACAACTGCACGTTCTGTATTCACAGACATATGACATTTGGGCTCCTCTAAAATAGCCTCGAATTGCTTAAAAGCTATCCTTGGTCTAGCAGTGGCACAGGCAGCCACAAAGTCTAGCACAGGTATAGACAAACCAGCCTTTATGGCCCAGACCTGGAACAAAGATTTCTTTAATTGCTGAATGTAAATATCCCCCAACCCTGAAAATAAATTCTCACATTGGCTGCAAACTATTTAATCAAATTGGGTGGGGGCGTTTCAGAGAGACTAAGACAATGCCAAATATGTTGGTACAATATTTCCCACCAATTTCTGTTACTCCAGCTTTTTGCAAAATTAATTATTTTGTAAAGAGGTAAAAGTTGTTGAGATAAAAGGTGGAAATGGTGGGAAGTTTAATAAAACAAAAAAAATGGCAGAGAATGTCTTTAAGATTAATTGTTTGTAATCTGTCTCAAGTCTTAACTCTGACCCCAATTAGCTGCATTATCTTGAGCAGGTCACCAGACATCTGCAGATTTGATTCCTCGAGCGGAAAATGAAGGGATCAGATGATGTGAGCACTATGACTCCTTCCAGGTCAACAGGCTCTGGTTATCTTGTGTTTGGCTTAGGTTTTGCCATGACCTAAGGAACTTTATGGGCAGCCTGTGATTACTCATGGATGGAGCACCCTGTTTCATGCCTATGCAACTCTGCACAGAACAGGCATCTCGTAACCGCTCAGGTTCCTCAGTTAGAGCAGGCTTAGGTTAGAGTAAGTACCTTGATAATCCGTTCCCAGCTCTAAAGACTGGAATGGTGCCATATGACTTTTAAGAAAATTTTCCTACCCAATCTGGGCTGCTAAACCAATCAGACAAAGTGACAAACGCATTCAGTCAACACCAAAACACCCTCTAAATATTACTGTCCTGCTCAGCCCTGCCCTGCCACCTGGAACTCTCACTCAGAACAGTAATGCAAAGTCTAGACTCAGACTCTGAATGAAACACTTCATTTTTTGGAAACAACACACTAGAGGCCTATTTTATTAGTATTTTCATCCACAGTAATATCCGACTTAGGATATTCTTCAGTAAAATGAACAAAAAGCCAAATGCATATAGGAATAAAACGTTTCTGTCTAATGTTCACCACCTGGGGACTAACAGGTGAGGACCTCTGGCGCTGATCCTCATCTCCAAATCACCACCAGAACATTGAGTCCCTTCTGTCTCCACGCCCAGTGGGGAGGCTGGGTTTCTGGTCCCTACTGAACGTCCTACCACAAACTGCCATATAAAGGAAAGCACCTCACTAAAAATCAGGCATCCAACCCGAAGCCCTTGGTTCCAGTAGGCGTGCTGACGCTAACAGTTAACACGATGTGGGTCTCCCCCAATGTCAAACACAGCAAGTCTTTCAACTACCCCATTTACTAAGCGCTTGGTATCACTGTCCCTTTTAACACTCGCAGAAACATTAAGGTGCTCAAAGTCAGCACCAGGGCCATCATTAAAGGTAGACACGGACGCCAGGCACTTGTACTTCACAGCCTGCCCGGGCCCATCCAGGGTATTCTGTTCTCTTGCCTCCAAGGGCGGCATGGGATGAAGCGAACAAAAGTGACTAACAGCACTTTCTAACTCAGTGGATTTCACTGTCAAACACTCTGTCCTTTTTACAATTCTCTTGCTCAGACTGGGGTTCTGAAAGAAGCTCTGAGAAGTGCATTAAATTGCTTTTATGTAACCAAAAGAAAAAAAAAAAACTCTCAAGTATCTCTCATCCATAGCACCTCTACTGCTATTGGAGGGCAGGTCTGAAATCCAGAAGAGAACTCCAAAATGTTGTCCATGTCCTAGAAGGATTATAATCTGGTACCCATGCCTTTTCAAGCCTCTTCCCAAACTACTGTACCTCCCACAGCATACTGTTTTCTGTCTATACAACCATCTATTTTTTTTTTTTTTTTTTTTTTTTTTTTTTTTTTGGCGGTACTGGGGATCGAACTCAGGACCCTGCACTTGCTAGGCAAGCGCTTATTCCACTGAGCTATATCCCCAGCCACAACCATCTATTTTTAATAAGAAAATAGGGTATTAGCAAATAGACTACATGATGAAAACAGATCATGTTTAGAGATTTAAATTGTAATCATTCATGCTAATCATACACTGTATAACATTATCCCAAGAGCTTTCATAGGAAAATATTTATGTGCAAAGTAACTCTCCCTAATCACCACTTGTTCCCTTTTCCACCTCCAGATTACTAGAAATGTGATAACTAAAATCATCTGCTTGACCAGTTCTGTCATTGGGTCTCCATTGGTTTTTATCTGCACAGCATTGGGCATGGTTGTTGACTGCCAAGATGTGGTGCTTTAGCAACCATATTTTATATTATTGTTACAGTTTGTGTCTGGATGTTCCCCCACACCTCATACAGTCATGGGGGGGCGCTTTTTGGAGGAGGCTGAATCTAGAGTTTGTGATTGGTTCTTGGTCCAATGCTAGGATTATGGTGTGAATGTTACACCTGACCTTAGGTGGGTAGCCTGCATACAATATAAGGGGAAAGAGTCTTCTCCCCACTTTGCTCTTGTGGCTTTTGCCATTTTCCCAGCTGTGAACTGTTGCCCCTCTGCCATACTACCCTGCCCTGGAGCCAGATGATTATGGACTGAAACCCCTATAAAGTGTGAGCTAAATAAACTTTTCCTCCCTTAGTTTGGAGCATTGGGCATTTTGTCTCAGCAATAAGAGAAAAGTAACTAAGACAATTATCTTGCTTTTTAAAGTTATATTTTTCTAAAAACTTTCTCTTATCTTTTTATTTGCTTCTGCATAACATGTCCAGGCAGGATGAGGCCTCTTACCTAAAAGAACTTTCATAGTAAAATCATCACTGTTCTTATGTTACAAAAGAGGGGAAAGAGAACGACATACTGTTTTGATTAATTGCTGACACTTGGATTCTCATAAATAGTGCTTTTGTTTTAACCACCATTTCCTTAGGGATTATCAAATGCTAAAATTAAAGCAACAATAAGACAAAAAACATCTCTGCCCTAAGGAGCAAAAAGAGATTTCTTTTTCTCACATTTTTCTCTGAAACCCCCCAGCACTGAATTGATTACCTACTTCCACCTAGAATCACTGGAGTAGTGTTCAGCCGCTTTTGTCAGTTTGATGTGATGTCACAACCCCAATTAGTGTGTGGGCTTCTCAGTTCTGAATGCCAAGAGCAATAAGCAACAGGGTCCATTTCCTCTTAGGGTATCAATTGTTTTATTTGTTCATTTGTTATGAGACTCTAGTGAGTAGTATATCTCATCAGATTTAAAAGAAAAACAATGCTCAGAAATTAATATAAATTGAGTATCCCTTATATGAAGGTCCAAAAGTCTCCCAAATCCAAAAATTTTTACATATCAATGTGATACCACAAAAGATGCATTCTGATGGTTACATTACACAAACTTTGTTCTATGCACAAAATTATTTTAAAATTTACATAAATTATTCTCATGCTACATATAAAAATGTATATGAAACGTAACTGAATTTTATGTTTAGGTTTTGATCATTTTCCCCAGACACTTTGCCATGTATATGCAAATGTTCCCAAATCTAAAAAATTCCAAAACCTGAAACATTTCCATTCTCAAGTAATGCAGGTATAATAAAGATATAGCATACTCACTTTGCATATAAATTAAATGTTAGGAGTGAAATCATTCAATGAATTATAAAATATTTAACAGAATTATATTCACTGCATATTATATTCCTAGTGCAAATCTACCCTCAAGCTTTCCTAAATTGTTTTATTTGTATTTTGAGGTATTTAGGTCATTTTTAGAAGCTGAAAGAAAACTTTTGCTGCGTCTCTTCTCTTCAGATGGCACTAATTATTCTAATTTGTTTTTCAGTTTCAAAATATCAGAGCTAGGTATGACATTTGAGGCAATTTTATAAGTCCTTGTAAGCGTACAGTGCACCTCTAGCTGGTAATGCTGTCCTGGAGTAAACCACACCATCTTGAGGGGTATCAGAGAGGGCAGGGGAAATGAAAGGGACTTCCACTGGCCAGCAGGATCGGCCAATCAATGCAGAGCTTACAAGGAAAGACACTATCATCCATATCATTGGTCCAGCTTAGGGATGGGTGGAAAGGTCAGGGTCACCAAGCTAATTTGTGAACTAGGATTCACCAGGTCATTTTCCTTGAGGATCCCTTACTTGATAAAAGACACAGAAAGCTGGAAAATGTCCTTTAAAATGCTCATAGTTTTCAAGTCATAGTTACCTTTTTTCCCAATTTGCTTGGAAACATACGAATCATTCTGAGATAAAACAAAACACTAAGCAATTTTGCTAGGTGAGCAGTCCATGATGAAGCATCGTTGCTGCTGAACCTGCTCAGTCCGTACACTCCACCCGTCCACACACTCTGGGCCAAGACTTACATAACCCAAAGACTCAGTCTGAAATTCCCTTTGATCTTTTCATCTTGACCCACAACAGCTCTATGCTCTGTGCGCTCTCTCGGCTCTTTGCCTCTTGCCTCACTCTTTATCACAGTGGCGGTGTGCAGATCCTGAAGCTGAATTTCACAGGTTTAAATCCCAGCTCTGCTAACAGTGAAATCTCGAGCAAATTACTTTGTCTCTAGGCTTTGGCTTCCTCATCTATTAACATGGGTAAAAAAATAGAACCTTCCTCATAAGGTTGTTTAAAGGATTAAAAGAATTAACGCATGAGCATTTAGAACAATGCCTGGCGAGGATATACTGAAATAGAACACTGTAATTATTTGCTTTAATGAAAGTATCTTCTCACCTAAAAGCTTCCACATACTAATTATGAGCATTAGTATAACAACAGTATCTATGTAGCAGGTATGGGTATATTTAATTTGATCTTCACATTAATATTATTTTTGTGCTATAAATATTACCCTGTATGTCTCAGAAAATTAAGGTTAGAAAACTTAAATAACTTGCTTGTGGTCATCGAGGCAGTAAAAAGTAGAGCCAAGATTTGAACCAAGATCTGTCTTGCTATCTTTCCAAGCTTTCCTAGAACCCAGAGTTCTCTTAAACTTTTTTCTTTAATTACTTGGCTCAACTCTCACACAGGCCAGGAAAGCTAGGCTCTCTCAGAAGCTGAAGAGCAGCAGGAAGAGGCAAGCTTGTATTAAGGACAGTGACAGCATCTTAATCAACTCACCCCTGGAGTCCACCATGCCACATGGGGCCCACGTATGGTGCCGCTGGAGTCCCCATCTGAGCCTTGGTTAGCGCAATGCCATGTCAAGAGATGTTCTCATTCCAGCCAAAGTGGTAGGATTATCACTTTCATGTAAGTAGTTTCTGGGGCCATTTATTTTTGCCCCAGCTTTAAGGAAGTTTCTCTTCCAACCTCAGAATAAAATGTAAGTATAACCATGCACACACACGCACACGCGCACACGCACACACGCACACACACGCGCGCGCACACACACACACACACACACACACACACACACACACACACACACTTTCTTCTTTCAGAATCTACAGTTGCCTGTAGTATCTTTCTCCACTGCTCTACACCCACCCGTTCTCCGTTCTCTCCCATTAGTCTACAATGGTATAATGTAGCAGATCTGAGGCTGGCGAACAGCCTGCGGAGGGAAGAGCGGGAGGCCTGCATTTGCTGAAGCTGCCTCACGCACTCCTTTGTCCCTGCTCTGACACTACCTCCGGGGCTCCTCAGCTGCTCCCTTTACCCCGGACTGCACCCAGGACGGCCCAGAGCCTTCCCCTGAAATGCAGCAGTTCACTGTGGAGTATGGCCTCTGTCCCCCCACCTCTGCTGGGGGACCCACCGGCAGCACCCCTGCAGGGATGCCTCACTCTCACTGGGCTGAATTCAGCATGGGGAAGGATGGGAATGACCTCTCAGCCAGCCCCTTACTGTCCCCTGCCAAACTCACCATCACATTTAGCTGTCAAACTGTTAGAAAATACCAGGGAAACTGGAGATAGATGCTTGTTAGGTAGAGTGGCAGAGGAACTGTCTGAAGAGATGGACGTACGAGTGCAGAGGCCAGAGGAGTTAGAAATCCAGGGCACTGCCAGGGGTGTTCACAGGGCAAGGACAAGCAGGGAGTTCATTTCCAGAGCCAGTGGAAGACTGGCTTGTGCCTCTGAGGACATACGCCTTAGCCCAAGGGCCCCTTGTCCCATCGCAGACTCTCGGGACCTACCAATGTTTCCTTAAGTTTCTTCCCTGTTGGGCACCTTTACTCAGTCCCAGGAGCTACCACCAGCTGCCATAAATTATAGGTAGGTGAGGGGAGACAGGGTTCCCAAGTCGCCTGCTACAAGAGGAATGTGTTCCTTGCATACCTAGTTGTCCCCTGAATATATTGTCCCTTAGATACAAGGTTGTACACATTTGGCCTCTTGAGTACTTTTCGCAATGATACTAAGTTACAGAATTAGCAAGTGTCGGGGCCCTAACAAGTAACAGTGTCTCCTTGTGAAGTGGGTACTGTTGTTACCCTGCTTGGGCACACATCCCCAGGGGCAGTGAGTGTTGGTTGCTCTCTGAGATTTTCCTTGGCTCTTGGAGGAGCAGAAGTTCTCTAGTCACCAGCCACCCACTGTCAATGAGTGACAGCCAGTGGACATGCAAAAGGCTGGCCTCCTTGCCCCAAGGGAACCAATGTCATAGTTCAATTTCTACTTAAGAGTTTCTTGCTGGATCAGGCCCAAAGTGTTCTCTAGCAGGACCATGTCTTGGTTTAGCTTTATCCCCCTGATCCATGCTACCTCCTTTAGTGCTCTCACCCGACTCCCTGTCTCAGGCTCTGCTTCCAGGGACCCTGACCGATACCTGTCATCATTCCATATGTGCACGAGAGGCCTATTGTTCTCATCAGAGGTATCTACGGGAAAACCAAGGGTGAAATGAGAGTGGCTGGCCAGGACCCCTCTCCTCGTTACTTTTTTGTTTCCAGGATACAATATCTGGCACCCATAACTTAAAGAAGGAGAGGTTTATCTTGGGTCATGGTGATAGTCCAGGGTCAGCGGCTCCAACACAGAAAGTGGCATGGGCATGACAGAGGGGCACAGTGGGGGAAAGGCTGCTCATGTCAGGGGGACCAAGAGACAGAAAGAGAAGGGAAGAACCAGGGAAGAGAGCAGTGACCTGCCCCTGTAGAGCAGGGCCTACCTGCTAACACCAAATCAGGGGCGTAACCCCTGTGTTCCAATCACCGACACAAGCCCCATTTCTGAGCACATGAGGCTCTGGAGGGACATTCCAGAAACAATCCACAACAACCCTCAGTCAAACTTGGACACACAACCCAACGCAACTGATAACACGACTGGGTTGATGCTTGTACTTGATTCTTGCTGACACAAACAGACTACAGTCTATTCAGCCCAAAATGAAGATTGATTAAATCATACTCCAAGCTAATTTTTTGCTACAGATTATGAATTATTACACTTATTGAAAGAATTTGCCACATGCATTTATTATTAGCCAACATATTTGTTACAATTCTTAAGAATGTGGCTGGGGGATACCAATGTTTTCATAATAATTATTCTGATCATGACAGTTAAATCCCACACTTGAGAATCTGTTGTTATAGGGTTTTTGATTTTCTTTTTGTGTGTGTGTGTGTGTGTGTGTGTGTGTGTGTGTGTGTGTGTGTTTTCCTCCATGAACTGAGAACTTCGCTACTGAGAATGTCTGGATCCCTGATAAGGAGGTTGTAGTCAATCTAGCAGGGCTATAAAAGAGGTCAGATTTCCCAGTGTGCAGCTAATAAAAATATAATTAAATCCATGAAGGCAAAGCAGAGCACAATTTAATCTTTCTGCTATGATTCAGAAGTCATATCAGGGTCATCATTATAAACCTCAATTATAGTACTGCTGAAGTATAGGAGTGGCAAGGGCCATTGAGGTTGAAAGAATGCGGGACAGACCACATTCACGGCCTGTGTTTACAAGGATGCAACTTCACAGCATCTGGTACCTTCTCCACTGTTTTCCCACAGTTTTTTATTTAGAGTAGGTTCTAGTAGCTCCCCCCGATTAATCTCAGCAAACTAAATCTGTTCTTCCAGCATATGATAAATGGATGGAGCCTTTTTAATTTTCATGGGGTTATTCTCCTACATGACTTCCGCCTAAGGAAGGGTCTAATCGTATTTTAAATCTTACTTCTGAATATTTTTGGATATATTCCTTTTGTTAAAACACGTCATGGCTTCTATCTGTAGCTTATGCTTTGCTTTCTTTCCCACACTGTAATTTATTCCTTAACAAAATATATTCATACCACCTTCCTGCTCACTTAGCTTACTGAAGAGGTTATGATCTAGTGACTACAATTTAATTTTTAAGAAGAAACTATCATTACGTTAAAAATTTCTGTAGGCCTGAAAACTGTTGGTTGCTTCTCAAAAGACCTTTTATATTTGTTACTATAACGCAATATTTATAGATCATTTCACTTTGTAAGTATGTCGACGGGATTTTCATTACGAATGGGAAAGCATATCATAGTTATCACTTAACACACACATACACTGGTGAGGAAAAGAGATATGGTTCTTTTCTTGTTCCTTCTAAACTTATGGTAAATAAAAGCTAAGTGGTTCAGGCTCGCAATCTCTAAATGACTCCATTTGTACAAAATGAGAAAAGATCAGAATGATCAGAATTAAAGGAGGAGAAAATGTGTATTACTTTCTCATCAAAAATAGGAAAATTATATGAAGGCATATATATACGCTTTCATATAATGTATATATAAATGTAATGTATATATATAGTGTGTATGTATATATATTCCCCTTAACTAACCTATCTTCAAATTCTTTCTGACCTTAAGAGGTGCTATCATTTCCTATGCTTAACACCACATATACTTTCTCTTTTTTTTAAAAAAAGGAAAAAAACCCAAAAAATTTCTGTTAAGACCATAATCTATCTTCCAGAGACACCAGTTTCACCACAAATGAAAACGACATGGATTATCTGATCTGAAATCTCTTCTTTCCCAGCCTAGTGACTAGCTACCCATCTTTTGTCATGTTCTCTGTAAAGTCATTTTTTTCAGGCAAAATTTCTCCTTTGCTTACATGTATACCATATATATATATATATATATATATATATATATATATATATATGTAACACTTGGCAAATGCATTTGAGTTTCACTAGGGACCTCCTATTTTTCTCTCACATGAAAGAAATTCAAAGGTATATAGTGCAGAGTTCTTAGGATGGATCTTTCCATCTTCCTGCTGTCTTTCTTAGCACATGACTTTGGGCTTCACGATAGTCTTGATGGCACAAGATTGTTGCTATAACCCCAGTTATCACATCCACATTCCCGGTGGGACTAGGGCTTGAATCAGTCTCATCAGTGCCCCAATATCAGCATGCAAAGGAGCATTTCTGGGAGTTTCCCACAGCACACAACTTCCACTCACAAATCATTGGCCTACTTAGTCACTACCATCTGCAAAGAAGGTTATAAAATGAAACTTTTCATCTGGGTATGAAGTCAAGTTTCTGTTAGCAAGAAAGAGGGACGAAAGGGAATTGAATAGATATAACTTGCCTCGTTTTCCTTTCTTAAAGCATGTTCCCTTAGAAGGACTATGAGATCATAGAAGGCCAAGACTGTGTCAGGTTCATTTTTGCAATCCCAGTACCACAGTTCATTTCTTAAACTATATTTTTACTTTTAAAACTTATTAATTGAAAGACTGGAACTCTCAATTGGTTATAGCATACGTAAGAGCAAAGAAAGGTCTAAAGAGGAGTACATAGCATTATTCAATTTCTATTGCTATTCATTCATCTAACGTTTATTTCAACTAACACTGTTTGAGTTCCTAGTCTGACCGTGGCAAAGTAGACCTGGGCTTGCACAAGGACACAGGCCAAGGGGGAGGCAGGACAGCGGGGCTCTGCCCGTGAACACCAATTTCAGCAAAATGTTACAAAAGACCTGGGTCACCATGTGAAGGGTCAGGAAGCTGTCAGGTTATTATGGGTAAAAGCACAGACCGGAAGAAGTGAGGGAAAAGAGGACAGGTAGTATATAATAAGAGGACAGGAAGTAGATAATAAAGAATTCTGTAAATTACACTCAGAAGTTCATAACTTATTCCTGCCAGTACTACATACTTAACAGTCACAACGAACTTCCATTTCTACCCCCACCCCAGACTTCCTCATGAAGAATTTGCCAGTACTGACAGATTCTGACTCACCTGTGATCCCTTTTTCTCGGTATGAGCACCTTGGTTAGTCTAGTATGTATTCACACCTATGTTCCACGGACCTGATGGAGCAGACAACGCAACTGTCTTCCCAGCACCCTCTCCAACAGGTGTTCCCTGGCTGGCCAGTTTGGGAAATGCTGGTCTAGGCACGTATTTCTCAAACGTGGTAAAATGATTCCACTGGACATAACAAATACGTGGCCAGGGACTTCCAGACAGGGATTTAACCCCAAGAGCTGTAGATGTAGGCTAGGCTTTCTAGTGTTTTAACATGCTGGTTTCAGTTGCCTAGGTCATGGGATGAATGCAGATTTAGCTGAGGTAACAAGTCACTATTTTGGCCCACTTACAGTCAAACCTGTAATCCCAGGGATGATTTGAAAAGTAACGAAGCTGCTTGTCATCTCTTCCTACAAGTACTTTAATTCCACTCAGTCTCTAACATATGGCTAGAATTATATCCATATCAATTTCTACTGTCAGAGCTGTCCCCTTCACCACGAAGTGGAAGCAAACAGAAAGAGAGGGATGCAGGGAAAGAGAGAGGGAGAAAGGAGAGAAGGACAGGCAGTCAGAGAGAATGAGGAGAGGAGAGGGAGATAGAGGTGTTCTGCTGTTGGCCTTGAAGACAGAGGAAGAAGCCACAAGCCAAGGGATATAGGTGGTGCACAGAAGCTCAAAAGAGAAGGAAGCAGATTCTCCCCTCCAATTTCCAGAAGGAACATAGCCCACACCTTCATTTTAGATTTCCAATCTCAGGACTGTAAGACAGTAACTTCCAGTTTAATCACCAAGTTTGTGCTAATTTATACAGGAGGAAACTATGGCTAACACAGCAACTCATCTCCTGGGAACAGTCACCTCCCCGTTTGCCCCCACTGCTCTCTACCTTGGACTCTCACCTTTTGGACTCACTCCCTCTTTTGAATCCATCCTCTCAAGTCCTTTTTCTTAAAAATGAAATCTGATTACATCACAGGCTTTGAAGTGTATGAATACTCACCCACTCTAGTTAGGTGCTTTTCCAGGAATGTGAGTACACACAGGAAGTAAGGGTTCTTTTCAAATTCCATCAAGGACATTTGGTATAATCTCATGAAAGCTTAACAGGTACACGATTATGACCAAGCAAATGGAAAACGAATTACACTATACTTGGGAGAAAGAATGCTTTAACTAAATGAGGCTGATACAGAGAAGAGATTTTCCTGTTTATCAGGCACAGATGGAGGGAAAGTCACTGGGCTTTTGGCAACCGCAAGTAAAGCATATTCCGGCTTGGCGATGAGGCCACCTCACCAGCTACGTGGATCTCAGGAAGAGCTTCTCCTAAACAGTGGCCAGGTTAGTGTCAATCAATAAATTTAATCCTATTAAATACTGGCCAAATGAGAGGTGGCTGTCAGGAGTCAGTCAACTTGTTCACCTCTGGACTGGAGATACAATTGAGTTGGGGATCCTCTTGGTGACCAACAGAAGCTAGATTAAGGCCAAGCTACGCCGGAAGATCTCGAATTGTGGTTTAACAATAGCCCCAGTGTTGCCTGCTATCACTCACCCTTGTTTCAGGAACTCCACAGAGGAGTAACTATCACAGCAAACAGTGGAAGCGAATTCTAAAAACAAAGGAGAGGTCAATATTAGCAAATACCGCAAAGGGCAGAAGAAGATGGAGATTAAATTTTTCCATTAGATCTGGCAACCAGGTAGCGATTTATGCTCAGTGGAGCGAAAGGTTGAGGGGAATGAGAAATTAGGACACATTCACCTTAAGGCTAAAAATTCCCTTTGAAAAGGTTCTAATAGTTTAAGGGAGGGATAGCCCACAGATTCACCTTGAAACTCACAGTCCCTTGGTTTTGTATTTGCCTAGAGAACTTTTCTCCCCGTATTTTCCAGGTTAACTTGCAGGATTAAGTCTTACTACACTCTCTCCTCAGTCTACCCGTGAGGCAGAGGAACTAACTGAGCTGTGGGGAAAACTGAAGGTCAAAACGCAAGAAGAAACGAAGGGTCCAGCAACCAAAAACTCCAAGAAAACTCAAAGCCAAGCAGGTCCCGAGTCAGATGAGCTGTAACAAGTTGCACTTCACATTTAACATCCTTGTTTTGATAACAAGCAAGTGCCTGGGAATGAAGGGGGCAGCATTTTATAATTGGAATGTTTCCTTGCATCTCATCCATTATCTGTGCCCATCTCCCTTCAAATTAATAGCTGCTGCTGAGTTGTGGGCATGTGTGGGCACAAGCCTGGACCAAAAACTGCATTCTGTCCAGTGGCTGGAGTAATTGCCTGACATTACAAGGGGGAAGCAAGAGTGCAAAACAACTGAGCTATCTGCATTTTCAGATGAAAGCAGCGATTTCCTCTCCCGCTCATAGGCTATTTTGAAGGGGGGGATCTGAATCTGAGCCCAGCTCTTTCTAAACTTCTGTTACTCACATCTGATTCACTGCGTTTTTCCCCTGGTCTTCTGCCTCTGTCATGCTGGCTGCTAAGGGGGACGCTGAATCACACCTCCTCCAGATGAAAAGCAATTCAAACCAGTCCTTGGGGACGGAAAGGCTCGTATTTTTTTTTTCTTTTTCCTCTCTTTTTTTCACCTCCTTTTCCGTCTCAGGGAAAAACCTCCCACTCTCCGTGGTGACCACTGAGGGCTGGCAGCTGTACAAGCCCCAGGCTGTGGGGGGATTTCGCGGGCCTGCAGCCTCCGGGGAGACTCTTCCTCCGCCCACGTCTCCCGCGCCTCCCCCGGCCCGAGACCCGCGCGCGCCCCCCGCCGCCGCCGCCGCCGCCGCGACGCTCCCACAATGCAGCGCCGCGGCCCGGTTCCGTTACCAGGTCGGTCCCGCGCGCGGGCCGGCGGGAGCGCGGCTGTAACCCTAGCGCCGGCCGAGGGGGGCGCCCCCGCGCTCTCCGCCCGCGCGCCCCGCCCGCGCCCCGCGAAGGGGCGGAGCGGCCCGGCCCGGCCCGGCCCCCGGCCCGGCCCCCAGCCCGGCCCCAGGCCCCAGCCCCAGGCACCGGCGCGGGAGCGAGCCGGACGCTGACCGGCCCCCGCCCGCCCTCCTCGCGCGCCCGGCGTAGCTCGCCCAGCCTCGCCGGTCCGCACGGCCGTGCGCCGCGCCGCCGCGTTGTCGGGGTGGCCTGAGGCCGGTGCGCCCGGCACCTGGGAACTCCTGGACTCCGCGGAACCCCGGCCGGGCGTCCGCACTCTCCGGCGCCCGCCGCCCAGGGGCGCAGAGGGCGCGGCGGAGCCGGGCCTCCCGCCTGGGGAGAGGGCGGCGCGGGCACGGACTCGGGCGCCTCCGCCGCCACCGCGTCCCCAGCGCCCGGCTGAGCGGCCGGCGGCCCGCGGGGCGGCGCCCTCGCGGAACCGAGTGAGTATTAACTTTCCGGGCTGCCGGGGACCCTCGCCCGCTCCCGCGCCCGGGCCTCCGCCCGGCCCGCCGCGGGCTCCCGCCGCCGCCGCGCCGCCTCCCGGTGTCACCCTGCGCTCTGCTCCCCGCGGCGCCCGCGCGCTCGCACGGAAAGTGCTCGAGGCTCCTCTGCTTCTTCCCGGTGTCCTTGGCGAGGGAGTTAGAGGCCACTTTGTGGGGACGGGAAACGTATGTCTGGCTTCTCTCAGGTACGGGTTTTGGTTTTTTTTTCTCTTCCTGATGGAAGTGGGATGCTCGCCTGCTGGGTGGCGGTTGGGGAAACGCTTATTTATGTTTTTTTTTAATCTCATAAAAGAACGATTGGAGTATTAGGTTAAATTGGGTTTGAACGCTGACCGTCCTGCGTCGCTGTTCTGCCTGGTCGCCAGCCCCTCTAGGAAAGGCAGTTTATAAGAGGGGGCTTCGAAAGTAATTCCGTTCTACAGACTACAAACTTTGAGAGGGCAGATGACGGCAAGCCTGAAAAGATTCAACTTTTTTTTAAGGGATGGGAGCTTTGAATGCGGATCCTGGCAGGGCCCTGGGTTTTATAATCCAAAACCTAGTTAGGTTCGAAATCTAGTTTTGCGTTGTTGTTTTAGCATCGTAGAGCCTCCTGGTGTTGCTAAACCACTACTTTCTCAGCATCACATGGCATCTTGAGCAGAGCGATTGTAGGATGTAATTGTAGGTCAGTATTGCCTCTGTTCTTAAGGGATTTGGAAGGGAAACAGATGAAGGGCACGTTTCCTAGCTGACTTAACCCTGTCAGGTTAGCTCTGTCAGTACATCAAAGCGTTGCGTTTTTAAAAATCCCCCCCAGCGTGGTGACAGGAGGGATGAACATTTATGGATTTTCCGGTAGGTTGCGGCTCAGCGATTCATTAGATCTGTTTTATCCCCAGGAAGTATCTTTAAATATGTCTCGATCTCTACTCTCTTGTGCACTGTTTCTGGTAGGGGATCTCGGTAGTTTTCTTTCTTTTTTCATTTAAAAAAATAGTCTTCCAATGTGTAGTTTCAGGAGGTGCGATCATGTGAAGGAACGGAAACTGGGAAGCTTTCTGGATGGATTCAACATCCTGTCCCTTGCCTAAGTGAGGCAGTAGTGAACGAATGCCCCCCAGTCCTCCGCGGGGAGAGGTACGGGGACACAGGCGACAGAAGTGTGTTAGTTTGGAAAGTGGTTTATGTGTTATTTATCTACTGGACGTGTTAATGGTACTTTTGATTTTAGTCACCTCCATGGGGAACTCTCCCCACACCATCAAAATTCCCTAAGACCATACACTACTTTAAGAAGACTGAAGGTTATTGTACGGTGATTGTTCTAGTGAAGGGTCAGTGCAACAAAATGTACTGTGTAATGTAGGTGATGAAACCTTTCAGAAATCTCCCTTTTCTCTCACCCCCCCCAAGAGACTCAGGATGGTACTTTCCATAATAGACACAGTTGGTAGTAATGTATTGAATTTTTTGTGGGTTCATTGATCAAACTTTATTTCTAGGCTTCAGTAGCTCAGGGGGACTTTCGAGATCCCTAGAGGGAGCAAATCACGGAACTGTGCAAAGAGAAAAGGCATTTCAGTTTGCGAAAGCCTCAATGTGGTGCACGGAAAAGCAGTGACAGAAGAGAGTATGTTAAAGTCGTTTTAGGGTGCATGTTTCCTGAATTTGGCATTTGGGGAGATATTTGGAAGTTAGAGATTTAAACTACGTGTCTGTGGTGTCATTTTTGCTAGTCTTTTTTAGTTTTTACAGGTGAAGCTTTTAAACTTGAATGCTTAGTACTTGGCTTTTGTAGCCTTCTATAATCAGTGGCTTGTACCAGTTTTTGACTTGAATATCTTGCATTTTGAGAAACGTTTAGTTCTTCAGTTTTTTACTCATTATTTGATTTTCCTTATGTGAATGCATAAGGTGATTTGGGAGTAAAACTATTGTTTGCTACAGGGTACGGTTGCTCTTTTCAATATGGTCAACTCTCACCCTAATGGCTTTGCTAGTGTACTATAAATGTTAAAATCCTAGATCTCTTGCTAATGTTCAAAATACTACAGAAACACTTGGTAGTCAGTGGAAGGAGGATAGGATATGCATACGGAAACACTCTGCATCATAAATCTACTCAGATTTTTAAAATAATATAGTACTTCCCCTCTCCTTAGATACTAGGTTGTTCCAACCCTAAGTAGATTTCAAAATTCAAAATATAGAGCTAGTTTCCAAGTACTCTGTATACTGGAAGGGACGTTTACCCTACAGCCAACCGGCCAGACCTGGTGTATCACTCCCAAGGTAAGTAATCCTAACCACACTACTGAGCCTCGGTGATCTACAATTTGTTCTCTGTAAAATGGGACACTACTATTAAAAGGAATGCTGTGATGATTAGAACACCTTGTAGTGCCCAGCACTCTTTAGAAGACCAATAAATGGTAGCATCGCAGTTTTTTCCAGAACTGAGCTTGTGACTGTCCATTTGTTCAAACTGTTGCTCTTATGTTGAACTCTTCCATCCAAGATGTCACCTGTGGCACTCTGTTTTCTGTTCTTTCAGGCCCTCCAACCCGTTGTCACAAAGTCTGTCCATTTTTCCTGCCAGATCTCTTTCAAACCTGTCTGATTTTCAGTCACTACTTTGCTACCCTCCTAGTTCAAACCACTGTTATCTTTCCCTGATTTATTGGCTTCCTGCCCACACCCTGCTCCTTGCAGTCTGTTTCCCACCAGCAGCCTGAAAAATAAAATACAAAGTCACTTGCTGTTCGCTTGTTTGTTTTACTTTGGCTTTTTGTGTGCTAGTTTTACTATACTAGGCTTTGAACCCAAGGCTTTTTGCACTGAGCCAGATTCTCAACCTTTTTTTTTTTCAGTTTTGTAACAGCAACTTGCTGAGTTGCCCAGGTTAGGCTCAAAGTGATTCTCCTGCCTCAACTCTTCCAGACTTGCTGGTATTACAGAGCTTGGACACCACATCCTGCTCTCATTGGCTATGTTTAAGTCTTCAAGGCTCCCAGGAAACTCATTTGCTCTTGAGGGGAGATTCAGAGTTAAGTCTTCAGGACCCTGTGTGATTTGGCCCTTGTCTTCCGACCTCTGTCTCTTGTGACCGCCTTGGCCACATCTCCAGCAGTCTTGTCGTGGGGTTCTTCTTGTTCCTGTGGTTCTCTTTTAGACCATCTCCAGGAGTAACTTCCCATCTTTGGGTGCCAGCTTAAATATCCTCTCTCCGGAAGATTTTCTCCAGGAAGCCACTTCTTACCATGTAACTTTATTTTCTCCCTCAAACTATAATAATCTTTTCCTTCTTAATATTTACCATCATTTGTAATTATATATTGTTTTACTGGTTAATATCTCTTTCTTGCCCTTGAGGCCAGTGATAATGCCCAGTGTATTCGCTAGTGTCCGGTACATGTGTTAGTTGCTCAATAAATATTTGTTGATGTAATGAAAAAGACAGGAAGAGCAGTTTTGTATTTGTATTTTAATTGTCTTCTTTTCACTGGTAAATTTGCTTTTCATGATAGAAAGGTCAGACTGACTTTTTCCTATCTTTTCCCTGGTGGCTGTTATGGATAATAGGAAACAGCCTTTGTAGATAGAGCTAAAATTAATGCACTTGGGCTCCGAGAAATTCATAGAAATAAGTCAAGACACTCTCTAATTAGTGTTACCCTGTGATTCTTTGTTGTAGATAATCCTTTTTCTAAGTACATAATTAAAATAATTATGCTTTTTCTCACCAGCACAGGATTACTGTAAGGAAAAGGAAAACCTTACTATGCCACACGACTTACACAGTGTCACGTGGTAATGTGCCAGTCAGCTGCTGGGGACTGCTAGTGCCAGACTTAAAAGAAGCCTGGGAAATCTCCAGTAGGAAAGTGACCAGGAGGTGACGTGCTTGCACCGCTAGACAGCCTTTGACCAGAGAGTGAACAGTACAACTTTAAAAATAGGAGCCACCTAGAGGGGAAGTTCTTTCTCCAATCTCACTAAACCATTCCTTCTTTCAGTGAAAAAAAGGCTCACGATGTCCCCGGGCAAACGAAGGCGTGAGTTTGTTCAGGTATTTCAGTCTGGTGTTATAACTCTAAGGTACTGTCCAGGTCTTCATCTTTGATACTTTTATCTTTACTTCTTGTATAATCATATGTCCCGTGACTTAGTTTTGGGGACTGTCGTTTTCCTTCAGAGTTTCCCGCTCACATCTTTAGAGTATGTGTAAGTCCAGTTCTTGTGTGGCCCAATCACTAAGTGTACAGGGGAATTAGAGTTAATTCTATTGTCTCCAGAACTTACTCCTCAGCCCTCAACCACCAGTTTTCCTGGACTGTGATACCTGCAAGTGGTCTGGACCTCAAGCTTTTTGCCAGCTTGGGTGCTGTTAGGTTGGAGAACAGGAAAGATTACAGTTCCTGTTTTTTTTTTTTTTTTTTTTAAGCTCCTTTGATATACCAAGCCCTGTGCTGGGGGTTCCCGCAGAAGAGGTGTGCATTTTACCCAGTGACGATCATAAAAAAGGAGGCTTAGCTTTCATACGCTGAACTTCCCTTCAGGCAGTTCTCCTTGCGCCCTCATTTCCCCGCTCCTTACTCTCCAGCCAGGAAGATACAGACACGCCCCCGTTAGCCAGGCCTTGTACCCTGGTGCTTATTTAGACCCATTTCACCTGCATGAAAACACACAGGAGTGTGGCTGCAGAGGGGCACACTGTGTGATTTGCTTTGTGCAGGGCACCCCGTGGAGGGAAGTTGTGCTTGGAAGCCGCTGTTATTTGTCTCAGGTGCAGGTGCCCACTGGTTAGGCCGGTGACCTTGACCAAACTGCCTGGAGCTTCTTAGCGCTGGTTCATTGCCTGTTTACTTCACAGCCTTGGTGTAGGACTTCGAGGAATTATTTTTAGCAGGTTTTTTTTTTTTTCACATTCAGATATATCACAAAGCTCATTATAATTAACCCCTGGGCTGCCCAAGTTTTATGCGTTAAGAAAAACACTTCCTTATTCACTAGCATATGTTTTACTCTTTGTTTTGCAAATAGATCAGAGGTAAATGTAGGTTAATAACAAGAGAGCTGTGACCATCTCCCAGCAGGTTTATTCGTGCAGGTTACAATTCTGTCATTCCTCTTAACTGTCGTTGGCATGTGAGCGCTACGTTGTGTTTATCCGTAATTTTATTGTTGGGAAATTACTTACGATTTTTCTTTGTAATACATGTTAAAACAGTTAAGAGTTCTAGTGGTTAGCATTGGGCCAAGAAATAGGAATTCATTCCTAATTTTGCTTAAATCACTTGATAGGCTTATAATCTATGAAATTCTACTACGTAAATACCATTGAGAAATAGGTAGAGAATATTTTTAATGTTTAAGGTAAAATCTGCCCCTTTCTACAAAAGGTTCTAGTAGCTAATGTGTTAATTTTAGAAAACTTTAAAGTAATTTGTGGTTTATTTTCCTTATATTCTAAGTGTAAATGGTTTCCTTCCCTTATATTTCTTGTTTTAACAGCTTTATTGGAATATAATTGATATGTAATATGCTGTATATACTGAGCTGTACAAGTTTACAAGTTTTGACAAATGTGCTTACATACATGAAATCAACACCACAATCAAGATGAGGAACATATCCATAACACCTCTAAATCTTTTCATTTTCCTTTGTAATTTCGCTCCTTTCCATCCTTCTCTTTCTCCTTCAAATTCACTGTTCTGCTTTCTGTCAACGTAGAGTGGTTTGCGTTTTCCAGAGTTTGATATTAATGGAATTGGGTAATATGTAATTTTTCATTTTGTTTCTTTTACTTGTAATAATTATTTGGCAATTCCTTCATGTTAATATATGTGGCAGTAGTTTATTTCTTTTTGTTGCTGAGTAGTATTCTGTTTTATAAATATACAACAACTTATTTTATTCTTCTATTCATGGACATTGATTGCTTCTACTTTTCAGTAATATAAATAAAGCCCCTGTGAATACTTTGATTTAACTTAAGTGCGTAGGAGTGGACTGGCAGGATCCTGTGATAGGTGTATGCTTAGCTTTTTAAGAACCTGCCAAACTCCAAACCAATTGTACCATTTCCCATTTTTCGTTACAGTGTATCCATGTGGGTTCTTCTACTTCCTTGCAGACGTTGACATCATCAGTCAATTTAATTTTATAGTCATTCATGCTTTTTTTTAGTGATTAAATATACATTTGTCTAATGATCAGTGATATTGAGCTTTTTGTGTTTTTCTATTTTTCTATTTTTGTGGATTGTCTCTTTAAGTCTTTCGTTGATACTTTCATTGACTTCACTGTTTTTTTTGTACAACATTGTTTTTAAAACTTATTTTAAAAATAAAAGAAGGAAAACATTAAAAGACAGACATCCATTTACAAAATTGCGTAAGAACAGTACAAGCTATACAGAGTTATAGACAAAGTAGTAGGAAATTAACAGTGGTGGTTGTATTACATTGTATTGATATTTTCAAAGTGGTTTCTCAGGAGAACAAATACAGACATCAAGATTGATGAAATAATCATTAACTATTCTTTTTAGTAACACGGTAGAATTCAGTAGTTGAACTATGTTAGCTATCCTGTATATATATACACATACATACATACATAATTTCCCTTTATGCATACATAATTTCCCTTTCTTTCCTTTCTCTTTTCCCTCATCCCAGTTGCTCTTTACTTTTGAGCATATTCCTTTCATTTACAAGGTCTGTCCTACCTCCTAATTTTTATTCACTCTTTCAGGTTCTTACACAAGTGAGACAATACATTGCTTATACATGGAGGTGTTATTTATTTCACTTATGAGTATGGTCTGTAGTTGTGACCATTTATCTGTAAAACCTTTGAGTTTATCTTTCTTTATGGCTGAGTAATACTCCATTGTATAGAAGTACCACAGTTTTTTTATCCAGTCCTAGTGGATGGACATTTGGGTTGCTTCCACATTTTAGCAATTATGAATTGTGCTGCTATAAACATGGGTGCACATATATCTCTATGATATGATGTTTTCAGATCTTCTGGGAAAATACCCAGAAGGGAAATGGCTGGTTTGAATGGGACCTCCACATCTAGTTTGCTGAGGAATCTCCAAACTGATTTCTGTTGTTTTCTTAAATTGAATTCTGAGTTTTTGTATATTCTGCATATAAATTGTTCAATACCAGCTTTGCAAAGAGTCTGTCCCCGTTTGTGTGGCTTGTTTGTACACTCTCTTGACAGTGATTTGGGGGTGGGGCAGACAGAGTCTGTCTAAGTGCTTGAGGCTGGCCTTGAACTCACTGTGTAATCCACTGATGATGAATTCTGAAGACCAGGAATTTTAAGTGTTAATAAAGTCTGATTTATGAATTTGCTCTTATGTAGGTTGTGCTTCTCGTATTTAGGAAATCTTTGCTTAACTTCAGTATACGAAGATTTTCTCTTGTTTTTTTGCTATGGGTTTTATATCTTTAGATTTAAATGTATGATCTATTTTGTGTGCATGTTATGTGCTATAACTTGGGGATCAGTGTTCATTTTCTGCATATGGAAATCCAATTGTTCCAACCCTAGTTGTCTCCAATGAATTGCTTTTGCTTTTGCTCCATCTTTAAAACCAGTTGTCGATTGCATGCCTTTTTTATTATGTCAGTTGACGTTCATACCAGAATAGCACAAAGTAAATGAAAAGCAACTGAATCTAATTCTTGATAGTGTGTTTTTGTCATGTTTGCTTTAGTAAGATTTTGAGTTTCCTTACTGTAGCCTTTACGGAAACCTCCCTACCCGAGCATCCCTTCTCCCTTGCTGCCTCTCTCTTTCTGTTACCTGCTCTGCTATGTGATAATAAAGTCGGTGCCCATTTAAGCACTTTCAGTTTTCGTTATTGCCTGTTGATGACAATTATCTCAGTTTTCTCTCTTTGAGAATCTCCCGACCTACTCGGCCCCCTTCATTATATCTCCAGTTCTGTCTCTTCCTCTGCGGTATTACTGAGTGAGGGCAGTGAAAAAGCGCCTGCTTAGTTAAAAGCATGGCTTGCCTGGGTGGCCTTGGAGACGTTAAGGTTTTATTGAGGCTCAAGTTCCCAGTCTTTGAATTTACTACTCAGTGCTGTTCTGATATAAGGGCTGTTTATATTGTCCATCTATGGAAATGCATGGGTACCAAGTCTCTCCCTGGAGGGAGACTCAAGGCCTTTCTCCTCCTCCACATGGGGCCCCCAGTGTGTTCCATCTGCTGGGAGTTTGCACAGGGCTCAGTGCTCCTTAAGGAGGACAGGTGCTGACTCTCTGCAGTATGTCCAGTCCCATGGTTCTGACAAGCACCAGCGTTAGACACAGCACAGTCCAGTCACTTCAGGTTATCTAGAGTGGCAGAAGAGAATTTGCTCCATTACCTGGAAAACCCTCCTTATATCCCGTGTTTTGGAGTCTGCCATCCCCAGGGCCTTTCCACATCGATAACCCTTTCTCTTTGCAGAATTTCAGCCTCAGCTTCGTTTGGTGCTTCACACTGAGTCTGCAAACAGTATGCTCATCTCTCTGTGCACTGCTGTTCTTTCTGCCTGTTTCCTTTCTCAGCCAAATGTCTACATACATTTTCTCTGCTTGCCTGTGGCTTCCTCTGCCACTCTTGCCCACTCAGTCTTCAACCAGGTCCTGCACCCTTTCGCAGGCACATTTCCAGCAACAAGCACTAGTAACTTAGCCCTGGCTGTCAATGGAAACTGTAGCCACAATGAACCTGACCTTTTTGCAAAATATTTGCACTTTGGGCCCCTCCCCTGTCTTAGAACATCTCTTCCACCACTCTGCCTTGTGCACTCTGTTATGTACTCACTCATTTAAAACTGAACTGGGCATTTCATGCGTGGGGTTTTAGCAGGGGAGAAGAAAAGCATCTGCGCCCATGGAACATACACTGTAATGGGAGAGTCAGGTGACATGCACTTTCACATATTTGTATGATGGTACATGCTTTAGAGGAAAACAGATCTAGCAAGGAGGACAATTGAAAATATTGGGACTGGAGGTCAGGGTGGTGTATGTACCCTTGGTATTTGGTGGGCAGGACATCCTCACTAAGGAGAGCACATCTGAGTGAAGACCTTAATGAAGCGAAGGAGCCCGCTCTGTAGTTGTCTGGAAAGAACAGTGCAGAGGGAGGACACAATGAGTGCAGAGGCCCTGGTGCAGGTGCCTGTGGGTGTACGCGTGTCACAGCAGCCGGAGGAGTGAGGCTGGAGGACAGGTGGAAGAGCTCGTGGGGCGCTCTCTCTTAGAGCCTTAGCGCCTGTGATAAAGATCTGCATCTGTATTCTGAGGGAGGAGACAGCTGAGGGTCTTGAACAGAGGAATGAATGAACTAGGGAACAGTAAGCAAGAGCACAGAGGCTGGGCTAAAATCCCAGACCTGCGTGTAACCACGGATTAGTTCCATAGTTTCTCTGCATCTCGTCAGTAACATGGAAATAGTAATGACACATACAGCGCTATTACGAGGACCAAGAAGTCAATTATTATAAAGAACAGAGCATGGCAGGTAGTATTATGAAAGTGCTTGTTAAATAAAATTAGTTAAGTTTAAGAGGCCTGCTGTGCTGCCATTTAAAAAGTAGTGTGCAGGTAGGAAGGAGGGATTGAGGCAGAAAGACCAGTTAGAAGATGAGCTCAGTAATGCAGCGAGCTGATGGTTAGAGAGGTACTGGTGGTGGAAGCGGGGCGGTAAAGAGCAGGGCTCCTCCTGGGTGTGTTTTGGATGAGGGACTCGTCTGCTTCCTGAAAGACTGGATCTGCTTTTCTTCCTATCTCAGGTATTTCTCCTGGACTCTTCCTTGCTACCTTCTCCTCTCCCTCTTCAGCCGGGTTTCTCAAGTGAGTTGGTATCATGTGGAAGTATATTAGGGCACTTTTAGTTATCACAGACTAAGACATTGATATTTCTGGTATTTTAATGGGCCCAAGGTACTCAGCATCCTGTATGGTGGAGACTTGTCCCTGATGATTTGCTAGTGGCATCCTTGTTGAAAAATGCTGTTACATAGCACGACAACAGGGTAGAGCTGGGCGATCCACTGTGAGCATATGTGCTTTCCCACCTCCAACCATGGCAGTTTGTATACACCCATGTATGTTATAGTATAGTCTGAGGCAGCTATATCTCTTCCCAAGGTGAGAGTCCAAGGATATAGATAAACCCAGGAGTACAGTTATTATCACAGGGAAGATGACTGATTGAGTGGTGGGGCAACGGAGATGAGGGAGGAGAAAAATTGAATGATCAAATGGGCCATCATCTGTGTAACTGAGTAACA